>VWZU01019327.1:4169304-4369568 GCA_013397095.1 Sterrhoptilus dennistouni | reverse complement strand
GGCGCTGCCCGGGCCTGCGGCGCCATCTCGTGGTCCTGTGGGGAGCTCCCGCCGCCGCCCCAGGGAGCTGCCGGCCCCTCATGAGGACGGCCCTGCGAGCTCAGAGAATCACAGGATCGCTTAGTTTGGGAAAGACCTGAGACATCATCGAGTTCAACCTGTGACCGAACACCACCTTGTCAGCTAAACCATGGCACTGAGCGCCACGTCCAGTCTTTCCTTAACCACCTCCTTGGGCAGTTCATTACAATGTCCAATCACCCCTTCTGTGAAAAACCTCTTCCTAATGTACAACCTAAACCTCCCCTGGCACAGCTTAGCATTATCTCTTCTCGTCCTGTCACTTGTTATCCGAGAAAAGAGGGTAAGACAGTAAGAGGAAGACACCTCGCCACAGCCTCCTTTGAGGGAGCTGGAGGCAGTGGTAAGGCCTCCTTTTCTCCGCTAAACACGCCCAGCTCCCTGACGGGCCTTGTGCTCCAGACCCTCCCCAGCTTTGCTTCCCTTCTCTGGCACATTCTGAGTTCCTGCTGTCCCGCCTGACCCCCGGCTGGCACCTCCAGTCCCAGAACACACACAGTGCTCACCAAACCGAAGCGCTACTCAACGCATGCATGTGCTGCAGTGGTGGTGGTGTGGCACTGCCATACTTTACCCTCTGGTTATTATTTTTTCCGTAGTAAATATCTTAGTTTTCTGTTCAGGTTCTGTATTGAGCCAGTATTTTCACGGGGCTGAAATGAGCAGTCCCTTGGGGGGTCTGTCACAGCTGGCAGAGCAGGGATTGTGTTTTCCCCTGTGCAGCATTTTACACTCTCTATATTAAATTTGCCAGCTATTACCGGGTGCCGTAATGTTGTTTGTGTTTCTTCATGGTCAATAAACCCCTCAGCTGTACCATATGGATAGCCCAGTATCCTCAAGAGACCATGCCACCCCGCTGTCTGTGTCTTTCTCCGGACACCTCACGGCTGGGCTGTAACACACAAGTGTGGCTTGTGCTACTGGTCCTGGCAAGAGGGGCTCCCCCAGGGCTTCTCTCCACTAGGGCTATTTCTCTTCTCTACTTTCTGTGCTTCTAATTAATACTTCCGGTATAAGAAATCCACCCACAATTCCTGTTTTTCAGCTCTCCTGGTGTGCTTACAGCTCTAGCTGCTTGCCTGCTGAAAAATTCAGCAGATCATATTGAGACAACTTCCCTTTGTTATCTGCTTTAATTAAAAAAGCCCTTTGTGAAACAAAATTTCATATTGAGTCTCATTCATATAGCAGATTTCTATGTTTATTTTCTACATATCTACTAAAGTTATTTTAAAAAATCATTTCTAGTAATTTGCCTGGTATGGGTATCACATTTAGTAGTTCACAAGACCTTCTTTAAAAGTGGTAAAAAGAGTATTCAGCGTATTAAGAGCACTAAGTCACCATTTCTAAAATGCTGGTGGCTTCTCCATCATCTATGTATTCTTTTCTTCCAGCTGCTGTGTCACTGTATAGTTCCCTATGGGAGTCGGGCATCTGTGCAGAGCTGAGAAGTCTAGATACTGCAATGGATTTTAATTGTGGTCCCATTCAGCCCCTGCATCCCAAGTTTTGTGATTTCACTATGTATGGCCAAAAAACCTCATAGAGAGCCTCTGTCTCCAAGAAAGAAGTGTTTTGTACAGTTACCAGCCTGGTTTGTCTGATGGGCACCCAATGCGCTCACAGACTCTTCCACCTTTTCTTTCTCTGGTCTGTGTATTCCTAGAGGCAGATTTGGGTTGCTTTATGCTCACACATTAGTATCTGCTTTTACACATGGCACACTGATGGCTTAAGGCTGTGGGCAGCAGCACATCGAGGTTATCTTGGAGAGTCAGAAGGTTAAAAAAGGAATCAGGCAAATCATAAGTGGAGTATGTATAAGTCATCAATACACAGTTCTGGCTTAAGAAGTCCTGGTGCACTAAGAAAGAGCTATTCTACACTTGCCCTGTTCATGCTTGAGGACACTGACATGGGTCACTTTCAGAAAAAGTGGTGATGGACTGTGCAGATCTTTAGCTGAAATAAATTATGTTGATAGGTGATTATGATATATATATATATACACATGTATATATTAAAATCAAAGCATGCTTTAATATGGAACTGCTGCACTTTGTATGGGAGAAAGGCATCAGGGCAACCTGCACAAAGGTGTGGCACATGTACTGGTGGTTGTTAAACTTATCAGTCTCAGGCAAAGACTTAAAGTAAATGCCTTACTGTTGGTACTATGGGGATTTCAAAAATGCAACCAGTATTGTAATGTTTTGTAGTTTTGTAATATTTCCGTTTGAAATACTACTTTTTTGGGTAGTCTGACTTATAAAATGTACATTCTTCTGGTTCACTGCTTCTTGCTTATTTTCTAATAGCTTCCTTACTTATGCATATTTGCACTTGCACAGTTATTGTCTGGAAGTACAGAAAAAGTTATGTTATGGGATCTACCAAAATATCACATTAAATAAATAATAAATAAATTAAACTTCTGATTATATACATTTTAAACTGTGAAATCAGTACTTCTTGTCTGCTGAAAACCAGTTTCTTCCTCTATGTTTCACCTGATCACTTTTCCTGTATCACTTCTGAATCTTTCATTTCACAAGATACCTGCTGCTGTATGAGTTGTGTTTTCCTTGGAAGACCACATAGATATTTAATAAGTTTAAAATCTGTCTTATCAGAGGAAAGGAGCACCCTGGCAAGGTTTGCTTTTAAAGGAAAGCCCCTTACATGGTCCCTCCCACAACCCAACAGTAGAAAAGGTCTCACATTAATTTTTGATTGGTAAATACATTTTTTCTACACCCATTAAACATAAAAAATATAAACTGATCTATAATGAAGTGAATGCCCCCACAATTTCTTTCTCAAAACTAATGACTTGGTGATGAAAACATAGCTCCTATTGATTCCAGCATGAGATCTCTCACAGGCTGAGGGCCAGAAGCATCACAGGGGAGCCTTGATTTTATTGATCAGTTTTGTCAATGGTGTCCCATAATGCAGCACGTCCCTCATGAACTACTTTCTTCCATGACTGTGTTCCTTGCAGCTTTCAGTGTTGCTCCAATAGGCTAAAAATAAGGACACTGGGAAATGTTTCCTGGCAAGAAAACAAAATGTTGGACGAGACTACCTATTAGAGCACAGAAATCTCTTCATAAGAAACAGCATTTGCACTTGTCAAGTCTTAGAGAACATTTGTCAACTACTCAGATTCATTAATTAGCCAATTAGTTTCATTAACTTATTCTTTAAGAAGCTATGAGTTTAATGACTGGAGATTTGTAAAAAAAAAAAAAAAGGTGTAGAAAGTTTAAATCTGCAGCACACTTACATAAGCAGAAAAAGCGTTCTGGGCATCAGATCTGAAGGGGAGGTAGTTTCCAGCACACAGTGGCAATGACTGGAAGTTGGAAAGTAAGCAGTAACCTATTTTTCTTGTTCTGCTGTTCAAGAATCACGCATCTGTCACACCCAAGTGTGTGGTTCTGCACAGCTTGTTCCAATTTGTATGCAGACCATTATTTTGCAAAGATTGAGTTATTGAAGTGAGTTAAATATAATTCAAAATCAGTTATATTTAGAACTTCAGATTGTCCAAGATGTTGCAATTATTGACTCCACTTGTTCTTTACTAAGACAAAATGATATTTTACAGTATTTGTAGTAGATTTTCAATCATTGTATAAATTCTTTGCTTGATTAAAAACAAGTCCTTCTTAGGTTTAGCTCCTGTATAATGTGAATCTTCAATTCATAAATTTACAGGAAAAGATACCTGCTTTGTGGGGGGATGGAGGAGGGGGAAGGTGTGTGGCTGTGTTTGTGTGCGGGAAACTACACGTGAGACTTCTCTTACCTTTGGCTTTCTGAGGGACAGGCTACCAGGCAGAGTTGGGGAGAGGTAAAATATCTTTAAGACAATTTTACTGCCAAAGAAAATATGAAGTGGAGCTAGACTTCTAGACCAAATGCCAATATTTTTATCCAAAGTTAGATGTATCTCATATCTCTCTTCTGTAGCTGCTGTGGCCTCATTGTACATGGATACATGTTAATGAATTAAATATCAGGACACTGATATTAAACACTTCCTCCACTGGGACAGGGGTTCCTTTGCTGTCTTTCTGTGCTCACTTATAGTCTGACAGTGTAGAGATCGACACTGAGTTAGTCATGCTTCAGAAACTCTTATAGCCATGGGCAAAGCACAGTAATGCATTTTGGGTGCTGTTCATCTGGTAGATGTTGGTTTTCTGATTTGGGTAGAAGTGAATCTCACCCCAGGAGTGCTTTTGTCTTCCAGTGATTTTCGAGGAAGCCTGAGGCAATTCTCACATATTGCTGTTATTGAAGGTGTGTATGTTTAGTCGCATAAATCCCATCGAGAAAAATACAAGTGCAAAGACAAGTGCAAAAAGTTGCTAAAGGAAAATACTATCACGGATTATGAGATAAAAGCCCACCGAGGTCAATAGATGGCAGCATTGTAAATGGTAAAGCAGAGCCTTCTGCCTGAAACAGCGGCACAAGGGAGGCTGAACTGATTGCTCTGGAGGAGTCTGGAGTCTGCCAAATCGCCCTGCCTCGTGTACCTCTGGCTTGCTAAAATATGCTATCCCCTCTCACCTTTCAGATGGCACAAAGTCTACCTTTTTCTTGAAAGCTAACAAAAGAGTCTTGAACCGTGCAGATTTCCAGAGTCTGAAAAGCAAAAGAAAACTGAATATTCAGCTAATTCTTAAATTTCTGTTCCTGCACATTTAACACTGGAATGTGTGGCATCGCAGCTTACAATGATTTAGATCAGAATTTTATGTGGTAGTTGTATTCAGGATGTACATACAATAAAATGTTATAATCTTACATTTTCATCTTTCTTTGAATTTTATTCTTTTGGTCTGCAGTAATTGGATTTCTTTAATGTGTCATTGTTATTTTTGCATTTTTATACAAGAGCATTTTGCATTATTATACAAGAGCATTTAGCAATTTTTATTAGGAAATACAGATGGCACAGTACTGTTTCTTTTATATAAAAAAAATGTAATTGTTTCATGTTTTTAATTATTATTTTTAGCTGAGAAAACATTGATGCTTTAAATTCAGGCAGTCAGCAGATAACATGTGGAAAGGTCATGGTAAGACTGAAGACAGTAAAGACATCAGAAGATGTGGCCAGGTTTTGATTCCTTTGCCCCCAGAGAGACTCTGCCTTGGATCAGGTAAGAGTTGTGTAACCAAATGGCTTTGACCACAGCAGTGAGAGATGGGACTGGATCTCCTGGTAAATCCTGTTCTGTCTAGCTTCCTCCCCTTCAGCAATTCTCCTGGCTTAAGTGCTACTGCATACAAAGTGAATGATATCAGCTTCTCCTGCCTGAATGTAGCCTCGAGAAAGAGTGCTGAATCAAACTGCGCTGTACCTATCTTCATTATTCACCTTGTCCTTCAGTTTTTGTAACATTACAAACTCTAAAAAGGTTCCTAAATGCATATAGGATACACACACACACTGAAATACCACCTCCTCTGATTACTAGAATCTAGTCCACAAAACTCATACAGGTTAATTCCCTGGACTAATATTTAGTCCACCCAGTTTTCAGAATTTTAATACAGTTTTTTTTTCCTTTGTTTGTTTGTTTTCCCCCCTCTGCTTTGATAAACATGGCATATTAGGGATACAACTGGCTTCTTAAAATAATTAATACATTTTTAATTGCCTTATTTGTGCACTGAATGTCTTTATTGGTTTTTGAAATATCATGAACTACCTGAGAGGTATATGTAAGCAGATTCAAACAAAATTAATAGGCATCTATGTATGGAAAGTGCTTGTACGAGTCCTGTGGATTGGGATCAGTTTTCTCCATTATTGTGCACGTGTTACTTCTGCATAACCTTAAAAAATCAGCCTTTGATTGACTAGAGATTAGTTGCAGAAGAGCTAAATAACACCTTGAATCCAATTAAAATCACTCTGTTATGTACTTTGTCAGGTCTTGTAGCTGTTTGTTTTCTTAGCATTGCCCTCCATCTTTCCCCTTTTCTTCTTCCTTTCTTCTGTTATTTCTTGTACCTACCTGTTGTATTAACGATGGCTGCTTGTTTGTGAGCCGTTGCTCACTCTCACCATGAGTTGTTATTTCAGACTGCCTCACTGATGGTGTTTCCATGACCCTTTCAATTTCCACAACTGTAAATAGCTGTGCTCAGTGCAGTGGGTGATAGTAATTCTACACAAAGCTTCACCGAGGTCCTGAGGCAGACCACGGCATGCTGACCAATCCCCCTGCTACAGGAGCTCTTTCACGAGGTGTTGTCTGTATCCTGGGCTATCAATGGCTTTAGTCACAGAGGCTTTGAACTGACACTAGAAGTGCCCTGAGAAGGAGTGCAGAGTATAGACTGGGTGTATACTCACCTGCCCCAAATAAGGGGAGGCTGCGTGACCCTGCAAATGCATTGCTCTCAGACTGAAAACAAGATGCCTGTTACACTGCTCCAAAAGCTACAGAATGTTCTGGACACAAGGACAGGAGATGGCAATATCAATGGCTCTTGAGTTAGGTGCAAAGGTGGATTATAACACAGCAAAGTCAGTCTCAGCAGCTTCTTCTAGCAGCCGAGGATTTAGATAACCCATTGACTCTGGGGCCAGCACAGCTCTGGGAGGCTTTGATGTAAGAGTGACTTCTGAACTGCTCATAAGTATCCTGTAGCTGAGGCTACTTGTTAGTATCAGGGCTCCTGAGGTTTACAGGGTAGTTCTCTAGGTATTAACATTAGATTTGTGGAACTTGAAGCTGGCTGAGGAGCTGACTAATAGGGAGGAGAGGAGAAAAAAAGACAGATGTAGTAGAAGATAGGTGCATGACTTTTAAGTCCTTCATTCACAAGGTGGGATCTAAAGCTGAAAGCCATGTCTGTGGTTTTCTGTTCAAACCAGTAAGGTAGTTGGGCATCCCAGGGAATTACCTGAAAAACCTTTGTACTGCTACCTGTGTTTATTCTACCAACTGTAACCTTCCAGCTGTAGTGCCTGTACTTCCTTTACAGTCACTGAAGTCCTGCATCTCCAGGAGACAGAGATCATATCTAGCCTCTGAGCTAAGCTCTCTGGCTTGCCTCCAATGACCTTCAACCAAACATAGATATGAGCTTAGGTACTTCTGCTGTGTGTTTAAAAGTAGGTGAGAACAAAGGGAAGAAATTGCTGCATGGAGGGATCTTTATCTGCAGCTGTTCTCTCAAAACACAACACCTCTCTCTTTCTCTTAGGTGGCAATGAAATGAATGTGCCTCCTCTGATTATTGAATAGCTTGCTGAGTACATCACTTCCTTAGAAAATGAAACACCTGGGCTTAATTCCCTTCTAAGCCTCAGAGGCCTAATACTTACCCCCATGAGAACAAACAAACCACTTACCTCTTGCTGACCTTGAAAGCCTCACTGCTGTTTATAGGCAAGCATCAACATTTTGGTTTTCATTCCAGCTTTTGTATGTGTCCACAGACATTATTTGGCAAGCCATTCTACTGGCTTAGCCAGGGATACTGCAATGCTCCAGACACAAATATTTTGGCCAACACAGTGAAAAGAATAAAAATTTAGGGGAACAGATAGCATGTTTGTTGCAGTAAGAATGACTAATGGAAAAAAAGTTAAGTATTTTAAGCATCATCAGTTTGTTTTACTTCATTTTTCTAGTCATGAATTGGACCCAGCTCCTCTGTATAATTACCTCCATTGTGTTATTTAATTGAGAATGCTCTCTTGGGTTGTTGTTTGCATGGGAACAGTGGCTATTGCTCTTTCACTGTAGTTTGTTCTTGTGCAGAAGTACCTGAGGACCCACCACAGTGAAGATCTCCCTAGGAATGAGGGCATAAGAAGGGAAACAACTTTTCTCAAAAAAAACTTATGTGAGGACTGAGGAAGGTGAGTCACATCGACATTGCCTTCAGAATATTCTTAGCTCTTAGCCATGGTGATCTATGGGAAGCTGATTTCTGCTTCTGGGCAAGAGAGGGGCAATCTGAGTCTTGGAGGTGTCAGAAGTATCTGTTTATGCATCACACGGGCAATGTGCAGGAAGATATCTGTTATTGAGGTCTACTCTGGTTGTATCTACTATTTATGGAGAGACTGCTGATTTACTTGTGTATAGGAGCACCAAGGCAGCTTGGGGATACAGGATTTGCTCTAGAGCAGATCTCCAGCAGCCTATCTAATTCTAGAGTTGGCTAAGCCAGTGCTCTGTAGTTGGGTTATGCATAGACAACAAAACCTCAGGAACCTTTGCACTTACAGCAATACAGAAACTCCAGACAAATGGATCTATCCCTCAGATTTCCTCCACCAAAAATTCCCAAATGAGAAAAAAGAGCTTTTTCAGGAGATCCTTGCTGCATGCAAACCCAAAGGAATGGCCTACATGTAACATGTAGATCCTGTTGATTTGTGAGGCATAAATTCCCACAAATCCTGAAGGCTTCACTTAATCTTTCTCTTTTAGATCCAAGATTGAAAACCTCAGGTATGGCAAATACTGGTATAGAGTAGTGTTGGAAACTCTCAAAATATTTTGGCATATCTAAATTAAATGTCTTTGTACAGAAGCTGGTTTTATAACACTAGAAGCAAATGTGTTTTCCTTTGAGAATTCATTAATTGCTGCTTCTGGGTCTCATTATCTGGATTGCATTTGACTGAGACATTCTGAGGATCCTTGAAGGGTGGAAAAATGTGAACTTCTAAAGAATCTGGATGTGTGCCACACTGCTGGGATGGCTCCTGTTGATCCTCTGTCTTTTTAAGTTTTCTGTCACTTGAGTAATTTTGGTATTGTTTCCTTGGTCTCTGATAAACGTTGTTTATGAAACCTTGCATCTTTCTCAGAAACCAGTCTTAAATGTCTAGAAGCCTGAACTAGCCAGAAACAACGATGATCCCTTGGTGTCCCTCACACACTGTTGCTCGCTCTCTCAAAGCTCTGTCTGTGTGGGGATGCAAGTGGCAAGTGGTCAAGAAAATGGTAGCGCTTTGCTACCTTGCACAAGAAATCAGAGCCAGAATGTCTCCATATATACACATACTCCAGTTTTATCCTTTGGAACTGTCCTTGGGCTCGGAGTGCCCAGAATCCTCTTTCTGCAGCAATGATATCTCTTTTCCTTCCGGGTCTCTATTCTGACATGTAATCTTTCTGCCTCCCAGACTCATCTCAGTTTCTATACTTGGACCAAAATCTTCTGGGTCAGTTAAAACTTTTATTGGCTTTCTCAGATTGCTCAGATCCCCACTCAATAATTCCCTTCTTGGTTACTTCTCTCTTTAAGTTCAGGTTTACAAAAGCAGCTGAACAGTGTGTTAATGAACATTCTGACCCATGAAATGTTCATGTGAACAGAGGATGAAAAAATTATAATGACTTAAAGACTTCAGCCATTCTGTGGTTTTCATGCTGAGTCCTTCTTTTATGCTGTTAGCCTGGAGATGGGGAGAACGTGAATTGAACTGGATTAATTGCTCTGGGAGTTCATAGCCTCTTCCCTAAATTCTCCCTTCTGAAGATTCAGTGGGCTCTTCCATCTTGAGACTGTGTATGAAATGTATATATTGCAGCTGACATGCTCAGGATCTCCTTGCTGTGGTCTGAGGTGTGTGTGACAAGTTGCTTAGGAGACCTGATGCTCGTGCACCGTCCCACCACATGGCCAGAAGTGATGTCTGTGATGGTGCATATAGTGATCTTGGTAGAGGAAGGACCTCAGTAATGCTCCTAAAATGCTGCATGTGTGGTTTTATGAGTGACAAAGTTAGCAGTGAATAGCTGTCCAATGTCTCCATAATAGGTTACGTGACACATGCTGGCAGAAAGATGGCATCCCTGCTCAGCTATTAGCCCTGAATCACCATCCTTGAGAATTTCAGAACAAAATAAAAATAAAGAGATAAAACAACCAATGACAAGGGAAGGGAAGGAAATCTCTGTATGTGAAGTGAAATTGCAGTTTTCAAACAACTTTTCTCGGGAATTCAAACTAATTCAAACTAATAATATCAAACTATTTTCAAATTTTACCTACAGAGATTCCACAAATCATTGCATAACAATTCACACCCAGTCACACTGAAATAATAAACAGGCACAAGGTTTTAATTTCCTGGTCCTTTTATCTGCGAAGAACTGAGCATTTAAATGATTACTGAGATCATCCTTCATACAATTTCTGCAGAGCAATCAACAAAGACCTAATGACCTGACTACATCTGTCATACTGTATTGGATTGGGCCAGCATTCAGTAGTGACCCTAAAGACTGTAAAGACTGTAAAAGGCATACAAGGCATGTATTGCCTTTGCAAATGTTTGATGATAAATTGAGGTGGCATTAATTCCCAAATAATTAATTATGAATTGTTCATCTATTCCCTTAATTAAAAAGTTCTTCACAAGTTTTATCTTCCCTGTTTGGTATCCTATGATTTACTGCTGAAGCATCTCCCTCTTGAAAGAGAGCTTGCTATTTCCAGAGAGAGTTGTATAGAATGAATAATGAAGTACTTTTTATTAAATGACTGTGAAACTCAAAATCTCACTACTAGTATTTCATGGAGGGTTTATCTTAGAAGAAAGGAGATGCACATGGGATTGAACCAATGTGACAAGAAGTCTTCAGCGGTAGAGATCATAATCTGCCTCTACAAAATGAGAGACATGCTGGTGTGATAAATAATACTTGCTTTGAAAAGCAAATGCAATACTTGCCTGTTCAGTTTCTCAGGCTTGAATGTACACATAGTCTTACCAAAGAAACCACTTGCTTTATTTCTGATATTTCTTATTATACTTTCTGTAGGTTGTACCCAGAAACAGCATCAAGCTGCCATACACATTGTACATACACCAGATACACAAACCAACCATGAATATGAGCACTGCCCTATTGTGGAAAAGGAGACAGAGATTATTATTTGTACTGTAAGTAGTTGGAAGATGTTCAAATGCTGCTGTAATGGATGCAATATGACATAAGTAGATAGATCCAGAGGTAGTTCGAGAGATTTATTCCTGAGAACGTAATTCCAGTCTACACATTAGCATTCTGTGATACACTTAAAAAAAAAGAAAAAAAATCTTCTGCACTTGAATTGTTATTTTACAGGTTTATGGGGACATTATAAAACTCCTTCTTCAAGACTTTTTTTTTTTGCTGTATTTTGAATACTATTCCTAGGAAGTAACAATTTATGAGAGTACAAACAGTGAAAATCCTCTCAGAACCTTTCTGGCTGGCTTAGCTTTTACAGAATTACCAAGGCTTATTTTATTACTATTGATTTAATGGTGTTAGGTTTTCAGAAGATATTTTCATGAATGAATGGAACCATATTTCTAGGTTTTATCCTTTTTCGGAACAGCTAGGGCCTGTTCTTACTTTGAACAATATGGTGGCCAAATCTGTAATTTGATATTTTTCATTTTGAAACAGAATGCTCTATCTTTTCTTGGCGTCTAAATACTATTCAAAATTCATCGTGTTACATTGTCTGGGCATTGCTTGTAAGACATTACATTTTTCATACTCTCAAGACAAATAGCTTTCAAATTTTTTAGTTTAGATGAATTTTGGCTCATTATATCTTCCTGAAATAGATTTAACTGAGATCAAAATGTCTTCATTATCTTGTAATGGTTATAGAAGTCTTTCCGTAGCACATTAATACAAGTAACAGTCTTTGACACATTTATAAGAGTTATCAACTAATGAGATACAGTTTTCACATGTATACAACCGAGCCACATTTCATCAACCTTCATTAAACAAGAAAAATAGAAGGAGCACAAATCTAGTTGGGTTGCACTGATACACAGCCAGAATTTCATCTCTTGATATTTCCTCCCTCTGCTACTTCAGGAATTTTGATGACAGAACTTAGAAGATAATAATAGAAAATATATTAAATGATAAGCCTTTAAAAAATAATTGTGAATACCAGTTCTATTTAAAATGTCCACGGTGTGAGTGGGGCCATGAGGGGCAGCACTGGTGTAGGGTGGTGGTGGCAAGGGCACATTTCTGCTGGGGGATGTTGGTGCAGCTGGTTGGGCACACCAGGAATGGAAGCCGAAAGGGAAAAGCCTCAATGATATGTGGAAAAGAGTGGGTTTTTTGAGTGATCTGAACAGATGTAGAGGGACCTGGCTAAAAGGTGAGAAGATGTTAAGACCTGGATGAGGCAAAGTGCCAGGAACTCTTGCAGGAAGCTGCACCCCTGACAGAGATGCAGAGTTGGGATAGATAGGGTTGGCATGGCTTGAACTGTAAGACTTTGTTTGGAAAGAAAAAGATAAGAGTTGCTACATTTGAGAGAGCGGGGAGAGACTAGCAGTTTGGAGGGGCAGAAGCATAAGTCTGAATGAAGGTAACTGTATTTATAAAGGAGGTGGAGGCAGGACAGTAGACAAGCTAACACAAGGAAAGAGGAAGGGGACCCTGATGTAAATAGTGTATAACTTTGAAATTCAGTTGACACCTTTTTAAAGTAGTTGCTATAGCTGCAAAAATAATAGCATGCTAGCTTCATCCCATCTTTTTTGAGACACAAATTGACAACAACTGAATTTCAGAGGTTTTATTTCTTTAAAGTGGGAATCTCACTACTATCTTTTTGTACTTTTTAAAATGTGCAGTCCTTATGTAGGCTACTATAGGTCAAAGTGTCTTTCAATTCACATTGACAAGAGAAAATTCTCAGCTCTGATGGTCATTCAAACAAATTATTCTATGACCCTGCAACAAGAATGGGCATAAAATATTCCAGCTGTTCGCAGCTGTTTCCTTGACCATGAACAACAGAGCTTTTATGATCATGCTCCAAAACATAACAAATAAGCTGCACAGGAAGCTACAAAAAGCAATGACATCAAAGAAGGAAAGCTGTAAAAAAAAAAACCAAAACTTTATTTTTCAAAGCCTTATTATATTTAACCTGCTGCTCAAGTGCTTTAAAACACTGTGATTTATAGCTAATGTTTAAATACCCTCAAACTAAGCCATCTCTGAGAAGTGCATCAATGTGTGTTCCTACATCAAATTCAAGGACTCTCACAAACAGACAAAAAACTCAAGATGATTCTGTACCTAACTAGCTGGGGGGAAAAGTTTTACAACATATCTGTGGGAACAGCTTCCAGTCTGGGTAAAGAGGAAGAAGACATTGATGCACTTATTGTTTGATTTTCTCTGTCTTCTGCCTTCTGGTTTCTAAGGAGTTTTTTTGCAACTGAGTTATTACTGGGACAGAATTGATAAAGTCTGACTGTTTCAAAGCAAACAAACATGGGGAATTTCTGTCACAAAAGTTTTTGTGGGTGCTTTTGTTTCTTATGTTTTTTCTAGTAAAGGCATTTCAGACAAAAATGGCATGATTCTTTTTTGTGGATTAAAAAACCCATAGCAATTTGATTAAATTATTACAGTTCCTGGAAAGAACGTGCTGGCGGATGTTTTGTGTTTCAATCAGGCATTGCAGCAAACTTGCAAACTTGCAAAGATGATCTGTTGCAGAGCAGTAAAACAAAGCAGAAATCATCCCCATCAGAATATTGTGCAACACAACCTGTTTTATTGGTATTACCAAAGCAGTGGTTGCAGCATATTTAGAAGTGCAAATGGGAAGCTGAGCTATGTTAGATATCAAAGTTGGAATACCTGGGTTATTTCCAAATGTTGCAGTGCAGAGGAATTGCTCTGAGTATGCTCTGTCAAGGTCTGGGTTTTACTTTTGTTTATAGTGTGGGATTATTTAAAAAAAAAAATAAATCTCCATTTGCTCCAGGTAAACACATCATTGGTTCTGAAGAGCTCCAATTTTCCACCCAAGCAGGCGATTTCCTTAATAAATATTTGATATACTTTGGCAAACAACAACATTTAAATGGCAATCCCTCTACATCTATAAAAAGCGCAGCAACCCAGGGCTTGTTTTTCTCCAATGTCCCCTCCTGGACCTATCCTACTTTTTTCCTCTGTTCTTGCCTTGCTTCTCTTAGCAATAACTTCTATAACTTCTAGCTCCCCAGGAAATCACGCTTATTCCACAAATGTTTCTCTCTGCTATAAAGAAGGAGTAGTAGAGGCCATGGTCAGCACAATATACAGCATCCTCCTGAGCAAACTGCCTTGACTGCAAACTGTCCCCTGGAGCATGGAGGCATTTGAGAGCAGAGATGGTGCTGAAAACAGCACAGCTGAGTGCTTCCTTGGAAGTGGGAACTTTGAAAACTGGCTGGATCAGTCTGATAGGAAATAAGGTTAACATCCCCAAGGGCATCATTCCCACTCTTTTGTGGTGTCATTTACACAGGGTGTAGAAGAGTGTAGAATACTGAGGAACTGACTTTCTTCTTACTAATACTGATGAATATCAGAAAATCAGAATCAGACCTTTATTACTTTATCACATTAGATAAAGCATTGTGCTCTGAACCATTTTTTCCTATGCTTTCTGGTGATACTTACAGTAAGAAGAAGGTGATGGAAAACTTTGCCTGAAGCATTTTTCTCTCTTTCTTTTTTCTTTTTTTCTCTTTATTTAGCACCTTTCTACAAACACTGACTATTGCATGATGAATTTTAAACAGCCAAAGAAAGGCTCATTTATCTAGGAAATGTCAATAGAGCAGTATTTGTGTGGCAGCATAAAATATATCTGTTCAATAAACACTCAACCAAGGGTCCTGTCTGCATGTGCAAGAGCAGTAGGTAGAGACACCCAGAGTTCAAAAATCAAAAAAGATCCTCTGAAGGCTGCAGAACACAACTTCTTGAAAGCCAAGGAGTGTTTTCTCCAGCTCTGCACAACAACTGTAAGAGTGGTGGTAACCCTAATAAAATATATCTAAAACACAATTTGATAGAGAATGCGAGGAGCTGTGTTTACCCACAGTGCATTTTTTTAATAGCATTTCACTTCTCCCATGGGTACAGAAGTATGTAATTCTCTTTCTTTCTTGGTGTTGGATTTCATTTTGTGTACTCCCTAAAGAGGGAGTTCAATTTTATCTTAATAAAATTTTGACTTGAGGACTCCATATGGAGTCCAAAATACTTAGTGTTCTCAAGAGCGGATCTGAAATAAACCAATTGAAATAAAGATGACCACGCAAATAGTCTCGTGACACGTTCAGCTGACATTTTTTCTGGTTTTGATTTAATTTCTTGTAAAAACTTTGACCATACACCCAGAACTCAGCAGTGCAATAAATGCCAGTATCTTGCACTCTCAAAAAATGTCTTGGGGCAGAAATTCATCACATCTTGCTGTCTTTCTTCAGGAGCAGAAATGAGGCCAGGTACAACTCTTAGGACTGGAGCAATAGAGATGGAGCTTCCAGCTATATCTACATCAGTTGATGGGAACTGCCTGTGAGTGCTGCCTGGTGTTGTTGCTCCATGATGTGGGGCACTGCATCCACCCTCCTCTCTAATTCAAGCTGCTGTGTGCCAGCTGATTATCCCTGCTGACTTTTGAATCGTAACTGGAAACTTTTGGATAGCATTAGCTGAAATGCTTCCAGAGATCAACAACAATTTAATGGGGCAAAGAATGAAGCCTAGCAGTGTTAAACCTGAAATGTGCCTTGGTGCTGTTTGATTTACAAGAATAGGCATGGCCTTTCTGATTTTCTGCTTTCCACCATTAAACGCCTCATCAGTTAAATGTTGGATATATTTGGCCATGCTTTCCTTCTAAACTCAGGAACTTCTTGCTCTGTTTCTTTTCCCATAGACGTGACTCTTTTTCTTATACACCTTAACCCCAGTTCACCTGTTCTCTTTCTACTTTGACAACTTATTTAGCAATTGTCGAAGTAAGAAAATAATTTTCCCCACATGCCTTAAAGTATTGCCATGACCCATGGATAGAGGTGAACTCTGCTCTTCATTCATCAACAGTTGCCTGGTTCTCAGTATAAGAGAATGCTGAAAAACTCATATTTTTCCTTTCTTCTCTGTTGCTAGTAAAGTGGAGGCTGAAAAAGGCAGAGACATATTTTTTATTTAGGCTAACATTTTGTAACACTGATTAGAACTCATCCAGAGTGAAAGATAAGCTCCCTTTTAGGACATTAAATAAATAATAGCATACAGTGGCCCAGCCCATCATCATTAGACACACTTTCATAGAGGGTCATGAACTCCATACTGGCCTCATTAAAGCTGTGAAAACTCCATCAGTGCTTATGTTTCTGTGTAATGATTTAATTGAATTTTCTTATTGCTGGAGCTTGTCATTATGCCAGTGATTTTCATGCTGACTTCCTAAACTCACAGAGTTTTTGCTCAAGTCTAAATAGTCCAAAATTGGTTTTATCAGTGTGTAGTCTGCTGGCAACATATGAGGCCTGAATAAGCAAGCGATTATTTGGAGGGCTGGGGAATTTGCTTAGTTTTGTCTTTTTACTTAAGGATTTAATTTTCCACTCTGTTTCTTTTATTCTTTCTTTTGAACAGAATACACAGCAGACTTTCCAACCTGTAACAGTAGCCTTAGGAAACTCCTGACATGTAAACAGAAGAAGCTTGGACTCATTAGTATGTGCTAGATAAAGCTGGACTTAATTTTGCAAAAAAAAAAGCATGTGTGACAAGAAGCTGAGCGACACTGAAGTGTTGAGCTCTAATCTAACATTGTTCTGGGAAGGCACAAACCTATTCAAGACACAATAACTTCTACATTAGCGTGGGATTGTGGCTGAGAATTTAAATACCACAAAGCCAGAGGAATTTCCACAACAATCAACTTTTAGACCTCAGTGGCACTGAAGATTAATATTAGTCTGGGCAATGTTTTTCTGTGATGAACCCATTAAAAGCTTGAATGAGGAAAGACAGATGTGAGCAGGAATAATTGAGAGACTTGGTGGTTACTTGTGAGCAAGCAGAGATCATAGACACAGGATATTGACACTGAGGTGTACATGTCTTGGAACAAAGTATGCAACAAAGAGAGTGTGATCCCCAGCAATAGGGTGATTTGTGCCTCAGCTGGGCATGGCTGAAGAGGCAAATCAGTGAGTCTGCAGGCAGAATAGAATTCACAATATTTTATATCTTGGAGTATGCGCCACACATTTCAGTTTCATTACACGACTCTGTAATGACCAGATCTTCACCTAACCTCAGCTCAGCTGCTGCATACAGCTTTGAGCACCAGTGATGCCTTATAGATGATGGAGAAATATACAGCAATTTTGCCAATCATCTTACATTTATGACTTAATGTTCAAATGTTACTTTCTCTATTTACCACCTCTCTAATTTGAATAGCATGATTTTAGAAGTTGTAGCCTTCTCTCTGCAGTAGACGTGCTATTTTTTTGAGGGCAAAGCAATTGTGCCACTAACCAGGTGTACAGCTAAATTTTGTATCATCTTGATTTTTGTTCCTGACTTCTGGTTCTTGTCCTTGATACAGTGAATTTTATTTATGGTGCCTATAAGACATTGAGTCCACAAAAGATTATGGCCAGATCTGTGGGATGTCTGTACTTGACAAGCAGACATTTATGATATCTGGGACATTTGGGAATTTTTGTATTTGTGGATGAGGCTGGAGCCAAGAAAGTAGCTTCCTAGGAGAAAACATAACCTGTGGCCGAAAACCATAAAATCCTACGAAACAACTTTGATACTGACACAGATATTCTGATTTTTTTTTCTGAAAAAAACCCCACAACTTTGCAATGGAAGGAAATTATATTCCATGGGAAATATGAAGAAATATGAAAGTCTAGAAAAGATGCAGTGAGTGACTATAAGAGGACTAACTCAGGACAGAGAATATAAGGTCATATTTTGCATACTTCACTCTTGAAGAAAAGGACTGGAAATTCCATAATCTTCTCTTTTTGTCATGCTGACAGCAACCTGAAAAATGTTTGTGACTTCATCAAATGAGCAGAATGCTGCTAAAGCTTAATAACATTAGGTGTTGATCCACATTCTGTATTGCTAATGATGATATAAGCTTGGAGGATCCACTAATTCTAGTAATATTTTTCAATATTTGCCTATACTAACAGAGTGGAATTCACTTCGATATTTACAGGCTATTGTTTGGCAGAGCAGCTTAGAGTTAGCGTGACTTGTTGTAACTATGAATGAAATTTATTTGTACATTTTACAAATTTTTAATTTACAATGCCGGAACATTGCACTGAATAAGATTAGCCATACTGGGAAAACCAAATGAAAGTTGCAAAATGAAACAAATTAAATCAAAAAGTAGAAAGATGAGATTGCAGATGCCACAAGACTTATGGTTGTTCTACATTTATGTTACATTTATTCTTGCTTAAAAATGCAGGCAGAGGAAACAGAAGTTCAGTTTAACAGATTGCTTTATGTCATTCCAACTCTTGATGAAATTTTCACTGCAATGCTGTATTTTATTGAAGCCCATTATTAAAGTTATTGATCCCATTCTGAGGGGTGGGATGAAGGTTTTCTTGAAGTCTCGGGTGCTTTAAAGAATGTGGTCCAGAAAGTCTGAAAGTAACTTCAAAATATTATTTTTTGGAATGAGTAAGAATTCAGTTTATATATATTACTAATACAGAATACGTAAATATTTATAATGAATGCAATAGTTTGTAACATATATGACATAATGTTTAATCTACATTTTATATATTTTATAAATATATAGGACATATATTTGTATTTTATGGTGTGTATATATAGCTGTAGACACATATATGTTATAGGATGTATCAAAACAAGATTTCATTGTGCTGCCAGTAGTGCATCAGCTCCTGGTTTGCAGCAGGAGCACTAATATTGTCTACTTCACTTACCTACCTAATTGCTTAAGGAAATCTATCTGCTCTGCTGCTGTGGGATGTGGGATGGTGTGAAAACAGGCTCTGCTACATGAGTCTAATGAGGTAACAAATAGCACACCCCTGGGAAAAGAGAGTAATGGGCTCAGGTCCCCAGAGACTCCGTGTTTGGGGCTCCAAGGCGTCAGGTCTGGCTCACCCCAAGCCGGGCTCCGCTCTGCCAGGGCACACAGGAAGCAGAAACATTGGCGATGTGGCACGCACAGGAGAGGGCTCCTCTTTCTGAGCACATGCAGACAACAAACAATGCGAAACTTCCAGAGAAACACCTGCTGGGAGTGCACCTTCTCCTCTCCTTCAGACAATTGTCTATTCAGCTACATAGTAGTAGTCCCAAGGAAACTTTCAGGACTGTTCCTTCATTTCTTAGGGCCTTTGTCACCCCAGGGGGAGGTTGGCATCCTCTTAGCGCTTTGAATCATTCTTAGGAGCCTTCTTTCAGGCCTGGCTCTTTCCACTGGCTAAGTAGCCCTAATCTGGGTACTCTGAGTTATCTTTTTAATGATGCCTGCTGTGGACTAACATCCAGTTTTGAGATGTTCAGCACTCGTGTTAGGCAAGTAAAGTAGGCAGTCTGAATAGATGCCATTGTGCCAGAGGACTGCAGGGACAGCAAGTGCCAAATTTAAGATTATATTCTACAAACAGGAAGCTTATTGCTGCTCTCTAACTCAGCAAGCCAATTGAAAGCCAATCCCTTGAGCCAAAAGTGAACCAGTTCTACTTATTTCTAATTCTGAGTCCAAGCACAGAAGGGAAGTAATTTGTCTTGGACTTGGATTTGGAGACGAGAAAACTGACATGCTGCATCTGGATGTTTGCTTTACATATTTGTCATTTTATTTATGAAAAGTCATGGAATCTGAAAAACCAGTCAGTGAATGCTTGCAAAACTTGCTTTCAATTTTGTATGTATTTTATCTAAGTATTGAAGTATGGGTTTCAGCATATTCCTTTTTCCATTTTCATTGCTTTGATTTATACTGTAAAAACTCCTATTCCTGTCCTGTAAAATCGTACACTTGGAAATGGTTTATATGTATGCTTTCAATGTTAACCTTTTGTTTTCTGTTTTGTATACTTATGACTGTCAATGCACATTGTGAAAATAAATGGTGTTCTTCAAAAGGGTCTCTCCTATTTCCATCCACAGTGTATGCTTGACACTTCTGGCAAAGAGGGAAGGACAACGAGGGAAATTAAACAGGACTACACAATAAAAAGTTACTTCAACTCCTTTTGCCTTCTTCAGCAGGCTGAATCAATTTTAGCTGTGCACTAGAGAATCATTAAGAGGGGTCACATGCTTTTGAATAAAACTGGTGTTACCTGACCTTCCTCAGCTCTTCCTCTCAGTGCTGCAAGGCATCTGCTATGGCATGTGGGGAGTGTTGCCATGTGGGCTCAGCGCTGAATCCAGTTCGGAACAGTAGCATCCACTGTGGACGTGACAGCTCCAGACATTTTTACCCTTTTCCCCCTGCCTTTGAGTACAAAATCTGCAGTCTTTTCTCTCCTATTCAGAATTGTCCCAAAAGCTTTGTTTTGCTTTCCATGGACAACCGTGTCTTTATCTTTGTGCAAATGGTGTAGCTGGGATTATCTGCGGGTGACATACACACATGCTTGCAAAGGTGGGTTGGCAGGAAAGTTGTTCAAAAACACATTAAAGAAGAAGGTGAGAAGACATCCACTGTGGCTTCTGGACAGCTATGTTTTTACTAAAAAGAATAAAAACCCTGAAAGAATAATGGTACTGGTGGCAGCCATTTTTCTGATGGTGCAGACAATTCTCCATTTACAGGGTCATGTTATGACTGTAACTCATATGTTACTGTAACTGTGTAACCCTGCTATGAGAAAGCAAGGGCTATCCAGGAATAACTTTAACACCTTGAGCTGAAGGTTTGGTGAATGGGACTCACAACTGAATTTGTATGACTGAAGGGAGAGCTGGTTAAGGCAGAAAAACTCTAAAGGGCAAATCAGGCCTCTGACATAATCAAGAAATTCCCAAATGAAAAAACAGTCAAAATTTTTAAATGATTCTTTGTAAAATTAAACATTAATAACTTTCTTGCTTAGATTTCTAGACCTTAGCAATTCTTTCAAAAGCAATGTAAACATGAGTTGTTGCAAGAGAGTTTGAGGTGAAATAGGCTCCACTGTGGAATCAATAGCTGGACATTTTATTGTTTGCTTTCTACGCAACAATTAAAAGGTTTGTCCTGTGGTTACTCTACAGTTCTGCTGCCTTTCTAATTTACTGTTGTGGAAACACAAAATTACTTGTCCAGTTTGTCACTCAGTGTATAGCAAAAAGCTTGAAATGACTTCTATTGAAAAAGCAATTATGTCTCCAGCAGAAAAAAAAAATAAAAAGAAATATGCAGATGTCATGGCCTTTTTTCAGAAAAAGATGCTTAATGACATAGGACATGTACATAAAAAAAGTAATAAATCTATTTTACAGCCTTGTTGTACGTTGGACTTCTCGCATTTCAGAATTCTTACTCCCGAGGGGCTTTTGTGTATGTGTGGGCATGTGCGTGTGGGTGTGTGTGAGAATCAAAGGAACATGGTGTCCTTTGCTTTAATAGTTTATTTTATGTTATTGCTTTGTGTTTTGCAGTCCCTCTAGCCAATCTGCATTTATGAACTGAAGAGAATAGGAGCTGAGGGCCTAATATTATAGTAAATTAGGTCCTGAATTTCTACTCAAGCAATTTCATTTTGAATTTAGCCTTTATTATAACTGCTTAATGTACAAAGATATCACATTGGGAGTTAGAAGGCTTGCCTTTTTCCTCAGCAACAAGAAAATGGTAGTCACAGAGTGAAGAAGAATGCTTCCCTTTTAAACTGTTTGATCTGGGCTTTTGGGAGTCTCTCACATCTTTATATGGTCTGCCTAAGACTTTCAGTAGTCCATTTACTAGGGCTTCTGGGATCTTTAATTCTGCATAGAGAGGAGCAGAATTATTTCTTTCTGTACAGAGGAAAAAACAGTGGCTGTGCTTTTCACATTCATTTGGAGCAAGAGACTGTTTATGTTACCAATATAAAAAAACTGTTATTCTTTCATAATTTTATTTTCTACAGTTGCTGAAAGCAAACTGTGTTAGCAGAGAGGAAATTAATGGAGTTTACCTTTTCCTGTTTCACAGTTTATGAGACACTTACTCTGTGTTGGTAATATGATCAGATTAGACTGCTTCTTCTGTTCCTTTTTCAGCAAATGCAATAATGTGTTTATGGGCCTGTGTTTATTCAGATTCCTAGGAATACAGCCTATTTTAAGCAAAACTATGCTCTTGTGTGACTGAGAGGGATTGGACCAATCGAAAAAATTGCCTCCTCTTTTTATACTATAAATATTGTAAAATTAACTCTATCAAAAATTCCTACTTTTGGCTTTTCAGTGGCATTGTGCATTGAGATTTAAATTTTCACAATAAATTGTCATGGTTATTTCATATAAAAATTTCACCCACTCATTCTTACTGTTAGAGGTCATGTCAGCAGGATTTTTAATTGTGTGAGACTTTTGGGAATTGCAGTAACATGTTTCTGCTGGGGTAATCAATTATCTTGGTTAAAAGATAGTACGGTCCCATGACAGAAACTTCCAGGTGCACTCTCAGGAACACAGTCCCAGACTCAAAACTAACTGCTTGGGTGAGAGCAGCACTTTTGCCTGAAGTGAATGCAGGTGTCCCTGTTAACAAATCCCCAGGATCTGGTGCAGGAAGTCATCCTGGAACTCCAGAGAATGGCTTGAGCGCTTGGATGGTTGGACTTTTGCTTTTTTTCTGTTGACTTACCTTGGTGTTGGTCTGTTCTGATGGTCAGGACATCAGGGAGGTGAAATCACCCCCATAGTTTTATGCCATGGAGACTCCACACCAAGTTCTCAGGACACAGACACCTACATCCACAATGCCTTTTTACTTCCACTGGCTTAAATGCAACCTAGATCCGACACACTTGGGGTAATAGTTGCTCTAATTCAGATTCACAAGTGTCACTGGATTGCTCCATTTTCTAGTTATTTCAGCCAAGACAAGCCAATCTGTCCACAGATGTCAGCAGCCTGAGAACAGCTCTACATTTTGCAGACAGATTATCTAAGATCATGGCTGTGTTACTGATTTCAGAAACACTTCTTATATCCTGGATCCAGGTGAATCTTCAGCCCCCATCCTACATGCCATGGCAGAAAGTTTGCGTCCATCCCTCCGCACAAACCTTTTAATCCTTCTGTGGAGGTATGGCAAACTCTAAAGGGTAAGCTGTAAACTAAACAGCTGTAACTTGTGAATGCAAATGAATGAGAATGAGGAAAAGACCCACACAAAGGTTTTTCCAGCATTCATTGAAGGAAGGTAAAGACTGTCTCTGAGACAAGCTGCTGAAGATATGTACTTAGCATGGCATCCATGCTGCCTGTCTCAGACAATGGTTGGCAGTGGAGAGTGCTGGAGTGAAGACTTTTCTAGCAGGAGGTTTGACTCAAACTGTCCAGGGTGTGATGGATATGAAGCTGGAGTCAGTGATAAGTGATGAGGGTCAGCCCTCAGGTGTGAGCAGGAGCTTGGAATCCCATTCTGAAATGGATGGTTGACAAAGAGCTGAGGCCCATGGCCTCATCTGTGGAGGTTTAATAGCAAGAGTGTTTTCAGGCAAATGAAGAATGGCTGATGAATTCCTCAGGACTGCCTATTTCCTTCCAGACAAAAAGGGGAACAGACAGAAAAGAGTTGTATTTGGATCTCACATTGGGAACTTGTCTATGCATGGCTGCCTTGCATATTTTTTAAATTTTTTAATGTAATTTAAATGTTTGTGGTTTAGTTCATTACAATTCTTAAACGAAGACTCTTGAAGAAAAAGTTGGGTTTTAGTCAGTGACCTACAAAAAGTAATTGCTGTCTTTCCAGACATTCATTAAAAATTAATGATCACAGTAGTCCAGTAACAAAACTATTCTATTAAAAAGTAGATAATTTTTGAAAAGTGCACACTACAGATATGTGCACTGCTGCTCAGGAGGAAAACAAGCCACCTGTTTTGAAAACTGCAGTAAGAAATGTAAATTGCAGTAAACAATGCAGTCCCTCCTGTAAGCCTGCCTCTGTTTGGTGTTTTTTTTTCTGCAGTACACAAAGGTCCCAGCAGCTCCCTCCCAGCTTCTTAACTAGCCTCTGCCACCTGGAAAAATGGTCCCTTGGTGTCCAAGCTCTGTTGGATGCCACTGCCTGCCTGGGGGCAGCTGTTCCCTTGTGATGGCTGTGCACTGCACCCTGGCAAAGGGCACACGTCCCAGGCTTGAGCTGAACCATGCTTCTCAGCAGAAAAGGATTTATACTTTTTTATAAATCAAAAGCCAGATACCAAAGCTCTTGTTTATGCTGGAGTAAGCCCCAGCAGCTCAGCAGGGCACGGAGGTGCTGGATCTACATGCACAGACAGGTTGGCCTCTGACCCCTGGGCACAGGCTCCCGCTGCTGCTTGTAGGGGACCACACCATCCCTGGTCCCTCCTCCAGTGCCCCAGGGCTACAGCAGCGCCTTCCAGCCCTCCATCAACTTGGGACCAAGCACAGGTGGTTTGTTTTCCTGCAGGGCCCACAGGGAAGGGGAGCAGTGGTGCTGGAAGGCTGCAGCTTTGCTACCAGCCTGAGCCCTGGCTGGGGCTGCATCCAGTGGGTTTCCTCTGGCCCCTGGTGTGCCCATATGCTGTGGCACACTCCTGCACCCCTGCTTCAAAAGCACAGCAGTCCAAGGCCATCTGTGCTTTCTCTGGGCTATTAAGGGATCAGCAGCCAGCTGTGTCAGCTGTGTCTGCTCTAATAAATTAAGCAGTGCCAGGGAGCATTACTGGACTTGATTATTTATATTGTTAAATTATTAAAATGCCCTTTGGCTTGCTTTTGGCCAAGTAGTGCTCTCCCAAATGATTCTCAGGCACAGTCCAAGGAGTTGGCTTACGCCAGGGACTGCTCCTAAGTGTGATGTAGCTGCAGCCACCCTATTTTACGGAGTAAGAGTTTAATAGTATGGACGTTGGCTGTTCCATGACATTTGGTCTCAGTGTCAGAGAGCAGCTTCAAGCAAGCTTCATTCAGAAATCTAGGCATGGCATTTGGGCACAGATATTCTTTTTGCCAGTAGTGGAGCATGAACTTAAAATTCCAGTCCTGAAAAATAAACGCATCTCATGCAAATAATTGGGGGTGTTTTTTTCCTCATTTCTGTTTGTTCCTGAAATACCTGTCCTATTTACTTTGAATGTTTTTTTCCAGCTGCTCATATTGCTATTCTGTTTTTAAGAGTCACATGGAGGCATTAGCTTTTGCTCCTAATGTTTTAGGGGACCTCTTTTAGGATGAAAAAGTGAGCACTAAAACTGCAAAAAGAATTAAGATGCTATCTTCCATCTGAGTAAAAAATCCATGAATAATATCCCTTTGAAAATCCTGTTTCAAGCACATGATGTATTTATACACCATTACATATATATATATATATATATATATACATGCACACATAACATTACTTTCCCTTAAAGATGAAAAACATCTTATGGGCTCAATATTCCAATGAACACCTTAATGTGCTTACAGATAGTCACAGATCTAAGTTTTTCTTGGATTTCCTTTCCTTTCTGCTTTTTATTTCTTTGTTAATTCCTTTCTCCAAAGGAATAAATATTTCCCTACAACACAGACATTTTTTATAAAAAATACATTTAATTTATTTTCTTTTGAATCAACCAAAATGTTCAAGCTTTTCTTGTTTGGTTACTGTTTCAAGTCTTAAATGATCTGTGAAAATTGAAGACTTAACACCCACTCTTTTATGGACAAACTTAATATATTTCTGTATTCCAATTCAGGAATGACAAAGTAAGTGCAAACAGTTTTGCTTGTGTCCTTACTCCCAGCTGGAGCCACAGAAATGTGCATTTTGGGGCTGTGAATATTTTGATAGGGATCTCATCCTTGTTTTGGCATACATTTAGAAAACTTTCAACAATGGGAGAGACTGCATCTTGTCAAGCAACAGCAGATCATTCTCTTGATACTGACACCTAAGCTTCTTCTTCTTCTGCCCTGACCCAGAGGAAAAGTTTCATAGCAAAAACCCTGATGAAATGGTCAGATGACAAACATGAGCTCAGCTTTGATTTGCTACATTCCCCCAGGAGAGACTTGAGTTTGAATAACAATTCTGGGGTCAAAGAGGCCACTTCCTTAAGTTTCCTTGGGTTCATTTGGGGAGGATGAGGCTTCTAAACCTACCCTCTTGCTCCTTGAGTTCATCAGCAGCTTCAGAAAGTTCTGTCAGCCCCGTGGATTTGGATTTCATCTTGTAGTGCTTCTGCTCTTGGCCATGGCAGCAGTGGAGTGCCACAGCAGGCAAAGAGCAGGACTGCTGGCAGCAATACTGAGCTTGAGAATGAGGTTCCATACAGCTCACAAGAGAAGAGCAAAAAAGTGGATCTCCTTGACAGAGCACTGAAGAATGAAAAATACATAATGGGACAAGAAGAAGCTTAAGATCTATGATTGCATGATGCTTTGTATTTGAACAAACAGCCAGTTTAGAATGAAGTGCTTGGAGGGAAAACAAACAAACAAAAACAAAAGCAAATTTTGGCTTCAAGTATTGAGTCATGCTGTGGAAAAAATGTTGTGCCTCTGATGACAAAGGAGAAGAGAAAGAAAGGAAAGAGATACAAAAGGCAGAGCAGATGATTAAGAAGAAGTCATGCTCAACAGAAAATGATGAAGTCAAATCACAGAGTAAATTCCAAATCAGAATATGCTGAGTTGGAAAGGGACATTCAGCTCTCTATGGAAAGCTCAGTGTTTGCAAAGAGGCTTCCAGGTAGATAATGGGAGGAGAAAAGAGAAAATATATTGGGTTTAGATAATTGTGAGTATACGAAACAGGTATATGGATGATTTAGGCTGGAGAGAGCAGCAGAGCTTTTGGGAAGCTTGGAAAAAGAACAGTAGTTTTGGAGAGCAGAGATAAGAGCAGGAACCTGAAGTTTCTTTCTTCCTCCCCCTATTTCCCCCTTAAATACAGGACTTCCACCTCCCCCTGAGACCTGACAGGCTGCAGAGTATGTCCTCTGCCTCATGTGGTGACCTGCTGCTTCTCCAGCCCCCTTACAGGTGTCTCCCACAGCTCACCTGGCTGTGCCTCTTGGCCTCCTGGGCAGGGAAAGGATGGGGCCAGTCAGAGATGCTAAGGAGGGGCTAGGGAGCCATAGATTTCTGCTTCTCCTGCTGGAAAAGGCCACCTTCTCCAGCCTGTAACTCCTCCCAGAGAACCAGGCAGAGGTGTCTTACCTTCAACAATTCATTTCTATGCCACTGGCTGCCAATGTGCCTTTGTCTGGATCAGAGTCCACCAGGGCAAAGGGAGTCATCATCAACTCTAGCAAGATCTGCCACTTTTTAATGTGTAGGTGTGGGGGTTTTATATGGTTGATTTTTTTGGTTGTTTTTTTTGTATCAGCAAGAGTTAGACTGCTGTTTGATGCTCAGGTGTTGAGAAATTTATTTGATTTTAAAGTAATATAAATAGTTCCAAGATTCAGAGGAACACACAAAATGTGCTACAGAAAACTGTGATTAAGTTTTGTGGATCAACAGAAATAACTTACCAGGGTGCTTTGGAGACTTAGAATCACTTTATTGTCCAAAGTGAAGTCAAAGAACATGATGGTATTATCAGAAAACAGAAAAGGTACTGCTTTACCACTTTCCCACTGCTTTACCTTTACTTTAGAATTTTACTGTTTCATTTAAATTTGCAAGATAACAGAGACAGTGACTATTGGAGACAATGAACAAACCCAATTGGCCTTACATCAAGCTAATATAAAGCATCTGACAGTATTTCTATGCCCTGCAACATGGGTTTGGAAATATTTGTTTGATTTGACAGATGGCTTAAAAATAACATCATCCTTCTATGTAAAAACTCTGCTCACCTTAATGTTGTTTTGATTCTTTAGAAATTCTTTGTTCTTTTGAAAAGCATTGTTACTAACTTTAGATAATAAGGCCTTTTCCAGTTGCTTTTGACAGCTTTCATGACTCCAGCTTAACAAAACATCACTGTTTGGTCATTTGTCCTGAGTTCCCTTTGATTTGAGGTAATATGAGGTATCTATTTCTCCTTTAATATTTCTAGGTTTCCGCAAAAATCATTATCAGCCTTTGTATTTCAGTTTTTTTTTTTAAATTTTTTTTTCTTGATTTGTTTATGCTTCTGTGCTTTAAGAAATAACAATAATTAATTTGTTCTTTACAGAGATTGAAAACCTCTTTCATCTAAGATCTAAAAGCCAGATTATTATTTGCACCAGGAGCTAAGTCATGGACCAAGAATCTATTGTACTAGGTGTTTGAAGTGCAGGTGTAAAAATGGTCTTTGCCCGAAAGAATTTATGACCCAAGTGCAGAAGAAGAGGCAGTAGATAAAAAAATTACCTGGGCAGTATGGGGAACTGATAAAATACCATTGCTTGTTATGGTAAGTTGGGCTTGCACACCTTTATGCAGAAAGGAACCTTTGTTTTCCCTGAGACTTACAAAATCTTATGACAAGGGGATTCAAAAATTCACAAATACATTTCCAGAAAAAGTATGCATAGGCAGAGGCATATTTCTAAACATTTCAAATATCTCTAGTATTAAATTATAAACTCTCCAGACTGGGAGACGATATCACTATGAAGATGGAACCTTGGCACACTCAGTTTTCTTTGCAGTGCAACTTTTTTTTGTTCTTCCTGTACTTTTGATAAGATGTGCAAACTCCCAGCTTCCTAAACATTTGCAATGGGTAGCTAAGAGCTGAAATCTTTAACTGAGTCTGGCTTTTGATGGACTAGTGATTTCACAGTACAATGTGGTAGACACTCTGTACAATGCCATTAAAGCCCCTTCTCATGGTCTGACTAGAGGAAAGTTCATAAAAGTGATGATGACCTTTGTCTCTCAATTAGTAGTTATAGTACAACCTGTAAGTTAGTGGGAAATGTGATTTAACTAAACACTGAAGTAAGACAATGCAAGGTATGGCCTGTACTCATGATTTTTGATAATTTGCTATTTTGCAGAGTGAATTACATGGCTGAAAGTTGGTGTTACATGTCACACGGGTAATAAAGCTTGAATTAGAGAGATCTAGTCAAGTATTCAGAAACACCAAAGCAGAGTTCAGCTGTTTTTCAGAGAAGGATGCCAGACAAGGTGGAATGCCAAAGCCAACAGTACAGTCAGTCAAATCAGTTGATTGATGCTTCACTGCTTTATGTAGATTTGATGTTGCCCCCTTAGGAATGATACCACCTGCCCTGCCTGGGCCACTTGGCTGGTGCTGTCTGTCTCAGACACATGCAGACCAAATATATCTGGTGAGTGGGTGACAGGGCTGAGGACCTTTTGAACTTAAGTGAGCAATAAATCCACCATAGCTGAACACAGCCATGGTGAAAGGAAAGGTAATACCCTCTAGAAACTAGCAAACCTGACCCTTTTGGAGAAGTATCCAAGAACCAAGAACAAAATTCAAACTAAAGATTAGAGATAATAATAGTTTAGTGGGTTAATCTAGAAAAAAAGTTTGGAATATACATAGAAAGATTTGCTATATGGTTTCTAGTGACTAGAAGGAAAGAAATGCTTATGTTTATATGGGATTAGTGGCAAATTTAGAGTGATATCTTTACTTCAACTTGCAACTTCTTGGGCATAACTAAAGGAAACAGCTATGATTCTAATATTTTTTCAAGTGTACATTGTGATTTTTATTATCATAGCTATAGGATTGACATGTCCCAAGATAAATAATCCTGAATAAATTAGTCAAGCTTTTGAAACTGGCCCACAGGTAATGACATCTTAGCTGTACTTTTAGATATTTTTATCATCTGCAACTGTTCAGGAACACAGACAATATTCTTTGAGGTACTCAATAACCCCAAGAGCTTGATTTTGTTCAGATTAAAAGCTGTATCCTGATGTAACAAGTTGGCTCTATTGTCAGACATTGCAAGACTCACAACTGAGTCTTTTAACTCCCTTTGAATTGGGAGACTGACATCTTTCAGAATGAGATGTGCTGATGAAAGTTCTGGGGTGCAAGCATATAAAATTATTGCATTTTTCCCAATGCTCTTGTAGAAGATCTTATCTACACAGGGAAGGTGACAGAGTATTTTCTATCTGAATTTTTCAAACTGGAAAGGGAAGCCATCATTCTCCAAGCAGCAGTGTTTTGTTTCTCTTGGCAAAGTCCCTCATGTGTGTAGGTCATTGTCTGCCAGAGGTCCTCAAGGTTATAACAAGAGGCAGAGCAGGGATAGCACAAACAGCCTGAGTTTGTCTCAGTGGTGTATCTGACATGTCACATAGTGTGGTGATTTATTAATGTTGCAGCACACACTGAAACAATTCAAAGTAGACTCTTTCATGTCAAAAGACAAGATTTGGTTGGTTTTCAGTATCCTCTTGGAAACAGAGGTTCTAAAGATGAGGCCAAGATGTTCATGGATTGGCAGAGGCTAGTCTAATTATATGTTTGTTTTTGAGCTTGTCTTCTGTGGTGACTTGATCTATTTTGCCTATTTGGTGGTGGCATAAAGTAGTTCCAGGTCTTGATACTAAATAGCAGGGTGTAATTTGTGTGGTTTATGGACCTGAATTACATAAAGAGCATCAGTTTTTTAATGTGACTTGAAGGCACAGATGCTGCAGTGACAATTTGCTGAACTGCTGAACCTTTGCAATGGTTTCATTTCCATCAAATGATGCTGAAAGCTTCTAGGTTTTTTTACTTTTCTACTGCATCCTTCCTCCAAGACTAATATGCATGAAGAGGACTTCACAGAACATGAAAATGGAGCATCTGTGATAGCTGATCTTGAAGTCAGCAACCAAAAAACAAAAGAGGCTATCTCATATGCAGTGGACCCAGCTGATAGAGCAGATGGATTTTAAAAAAAATATTATAGCAGGCAATATTTTTGTTTAACACAACTTTTCACAATATGCACTATATGTATCTAGTATTTTCCAGAAAGGTGAAAATTGAAAAACTGGCAGATTGCATGCTTTCAATTTCAACTTGAATGCTTCTCCTTTTCTGCTTATGATCACAGGCTATAAAGGAAACACCTCGCTGGTATTTTTGGGAAGTGTAAAAGAGAAACAAGCCCCTCCTCAGTGTTCTTGGTTGGCATGATGCCTTTGAAGAGCAAACAGGGAAGTTCTTATGTCTGTATCAAAGTCAGGGACAGCCAGTTGTGGGTTACTTGACATCACAGATCTGAAGACTCCACTGAACAAGCCACCAGGAAAAACAGGGAAGGCATCAATAATTTATGAGTCAGAAAGAAGGAGCAATACTTAGAGTGCTTAGGAAAATATGCTTATTCAGTACCTTACTGGAGAGCTTTTATCATAGGCCAAGACCCCAGAGAATTTCAGTTTGATGGAACTTCCGGAAACCTGTGTCATTCTGCATCTGAGCAAGTCAGTCCTTGGAGCGCTTTATTATAGGAAAAGGCTTGGGAAAGCTCTCAGAAAGCCAACATCCCAGTGATTTGGCTCTTGATTTATGATGTGCCAGCTCCATCTAAATAAAGCTGAAGACATGCTGACCTGTGATGTCCACAGCATCACTTAGGACACATGTGACTGACTGCTCCCTAGGCTGGTGTCCTTGAAAGGCTCTGTAGGGAACTTAACCTGGGAAAATCCTTCTGAGGACACTTCTATGTTGACAATTCTCTGCACAGATATTTAACTGTGCTTACCACTCTCCAAAAAAATCTAGCTTTTCCAAGGTGGTCCCTTTTCTTTAGGAGAAACTTATCCATGTGGGAAACAGTGTTCTTGGGTGAGTATAGAGCATGAAGTCTGCCCTACTGGACTGAGCTGGGTAAGATGAAAGGACAAGGCATATCCATGTTCATACCCATGTTCTCTGCATCACTTACTGGTGCCTGCAGCAGTGATTTATCCAGTAATGAGCTAAATAAAGATAAGGGAGTGTATCTTTGCTCATTACTTTGAGGCAATTGAAATTAATTTTGCTAATAAATTAAATATGTCTAAGTGTTAAAAGCCTAGGAGAGCAGAGAATAACAAGTAATTGTGAAAGGCTTGTGAAAAAAGGTGGGGATTTTCCCAGTGGAAGTAGATCTAAACATCCTAGTAGTCCAAGAAAACTATTCTGGGGGAAAATCTATGGCTACAGTCTTCTTTCTCTATGCCAACTCTTCTATAGAAACTCTGTTCCTTACTTCTCATTGTGCTATGTGGGGCTTAGAGTCTCTGTCCATAGTATCACCTCACTGATTATTATTCTTGTAGGGATATTTTTATTCAGAACCTGTCTTGCTTTCCCCTCAGCGAGTCAGTCTGAGTCAAGATGAGATGGTGCAAGAGGCTCCTTATACTTTCCTCCAAGAAATACCATGAGGGAAGAAGTTCCCTACCTCTCTCTGCTTTTCCCATCAACTCCCTGACCTAGTTCATAAAGTGGGCCACGACCACTTGGTTTGACACAGATGTGGGTCATGCCACAAAGAGTGTGGCATTTCATTAGTGGCATTTGTCCCAAGGGTCTGCAAAACTAAAGTAGGTCTTGATTACCTTAATCCCCTCTCTTAAGACATTTGACCCTTCCACCAGCATTCTGTCTCTTTTCTGTACTTCTTTTTGCCCATTGATCAATAGTTATGTGTCACTGATTTCCCATCATTAAATGCTGAAGGACACTACAACTCTGCCTTTTTCTCATTATCTTACATTTGTACCATTTTGTTCTCTTCTATCCCTCTGCCACCTTCATTTTCTTTCTCTTCTCCTCCTGTGAGTTTCCTCTTTCCAAATGCTGCCTGACTTATCAGTGCAGTGTCTGCAGCCAACAATACTATTTGGATATCCTTTGTTCTTTACAGACACCTCCTCTCTGATCTCCAGACTGGTGTCCTTGTTGCCTTCTTCCCTGTTGTGCTTGGCAGACTACAGCAAAACTCCAGCTGGGAGCCTGATTTAAGTTTAACACCATGCTTATTCGTTATTCTTTCACTCTGGCTGCAACTCTAACATTGCACTCACTATTGCCATTTCTTTTTGTAGCTACTGTGAGCCTGAGAGATAGAACTGGGGTGTTTCTACACAAGAATCCTATTATTTAGTGAAGTTTTATATGCCCAGCATGTTTTTGTTGAACAGCCTTCCTCTCATATCTTTCCTGGCTGTTCAGGAATGCTTCAGATCTCTTCTGTGCTTAATGTCTGCTGCGTGCTTACCCTGGGAATGGGGCTGCCAGAGGGCACAGAGAGACTGGAGATGTCCAGGTGCCTGTTCTCAAACTGAATTAAATTAAAATACAAATGACGTGTATGGAAATGGCATATAAATCACTCAGACCCTTATCAAAGCCTGCGCCCCCATTGCAGTTAATTACGGAAAAAAGAAAAAAAAAGATAGGTCTAACAAAGCAAGCTCTTGATTAAACCTAATCACACCTCTGCTCCTTGGTAAATATGACCTACAGGAATTCTGAAATTTGCCTAATTGCATTTGGATTCAGACATGTCTTGTTTCCCTCTGCCCTTAGCTTGCTGCTACATGAGTTCTAAACCCAGAAAACTTATTCATGGGTGGGATGTGGCTACAGAGGGCATTCTGAAGTTAAGGAACAGGGAAAGGAACATAGGCCCTCTCAAGTCCAAAAACATGCATGTGTAGGTATAAATATATATACAAATGTCCATAAGTGTGCATGTAAATATATGTCTGTAGGGACTGAGTGAGGCACAGGAAAATGGATGCCAGCATTAGTTCCAGACAGGTGAGGTTGGTGGCAATCAGATGGTAATTATTTTGTTTTTGTTTAGGCTGTCTGGGTGTCTCTGCTACCCATTGCTCCCAAACACTCAGAAAGGTGGCCTACATCTTTTTCTGGCACGGAAATGACAAGTGAGGATGAGGTCAGAAAGGTTGATAAGAAGGTGTCACAGTCTTCAAATGACTTGTGGCTGTTGAAACACAGGTCATTAATTAGAAGATTAAATGAAAAAAACTTGCTGGGTTCTGTAATGAGAGCTTTGCTTTTTTTATCACCTGAAAGAGGATCATGGCCATGAATGGTTGATTTGAACTGATGCCAATATAAAGAATAGATTCATATTGATAGTAACATTATTGTTAGCAACATTGACAGTGACAATAGTAATAATAATAACAACAACATTATTATAGTAGTAAACTTGTGACAAGAACTTTGTGTGTATGTTACAGGATTTGATGCAGGAATTGTCATTGTAAAAGGCCATGTAAGTATTTAAATGTCAACATGACTTTTTAAACTAATGTGCCCAGAAAGAGGAATGTTCACTTGATACAGTAGGTAAAGTTGATAATTATAACAAATGGTACAGGACATTTTAAACAGAGACCTGTTTGCAAACTGTTGACAACAGTAAGCAATATTAAGCCTCAACTCCATTTGTTTATTGTTACTTTAGGTGTAATGGATTGTAACAGCAATGATAAACCCCTCTTTAAAATCATCTGCCTGTAAAAATGCAGTTAGGTTATGCTGAAGAAATAAACCTAACTCATGTTTAAAAGCTTTCTTTTGGTAAAAAAATGTGTTTTGGAAGAAGTCTATGGTATTTCTAATTGCACTTTGATTACCTTCTTGTATACATTGGCATAATCCAGTCACATTTCCTCTACTCTTTTATAATTAACAAAGGCAGGACAATGGCATTGTTTTGTCAATTCTTCATGACCTTTGAGGTTTAAAAATGATAACAAGGACAAAAAGAAATTCCATAGGAATGTGCTCCTAAAAAGAATTAGACTTAGTTAAAATAACTGTTGATATGGATTTAACACACCTTGCTAGAAACTACACAAATTTCTAGAAAGATAAAGAAACAATTTTGTGCTTTAACATGAGAATACCCATTTTCTTGATTTAGATGATAAATTAAAAATAAATATCATTTATCACAATGATAAATTAACCATCTTCTATCTATGCAGTGGCACTCTGTTAATACTTACTTTAGTAAAAGTGAATGTTGTGTCAAGATAACAAGTACAGACTTCCTGAGAAAGAGCAAAGTACATTTTTCAAATGTCTGTATACTTTCAACAAGGTCTATGAGAAGCAAGATGGTCTATTCTTCACATTATCTTCTTCTTCATCACAAAGAAACAAAATTCTGTAAAATGGAAAATGAAAAGCAGGCAATTAAAATGTAAAGGATAGAATGTTTTATAAAATATATTTTAAAAATACAGCATTAAGAAAAGCAGACAACTTTATAATCTAAAAATTGCCTATTTTTCTCCTATGTATTTTATAGATATCTTTTATACTTAAACTGACATATAATTAGTTATGTATATTTTTGGCATACAAAAAGTATTAACTTCTTTCAGTAGAGGACCAAAACACGTATTTAAAAATCCAAGTACTTTAAACAGTAATATGTACAATAAATGCCGTATTTCAAATCTTTTTTCTATATTCATTTTCACTAAGCCAGGAGTCGTGGGGATTTTTGTCTCTGGAAAATAGAGCAGATGTTTCACCCACACCTAGATATGTCAAGCTTAAAAAGAAGCAATTGGAAGGCAACAACTTTAAAGATTTAAATTCACATGAATACCAGGAAGAGGAAAGAAGACTTTATCTATTGCTTTGGAGCACATGGAAAATCTCAAGAGATGACTGAGATAAATTTCTGCAGGGAGAGTGTCATTTGTCACTGTTTCTGCCCTTTCCCCCCCCTCTTTCTTGAAATCCCATTTTAATATCCCATTAAAAAGCATAAAGGGTTTATTCCTCATGGTAGCAGACTAGTCTGCACTCGGTACAGCCCCACAGGACTCAGAAGAGCACCTTGAAGTACATGGGGCTTTAGTCATTCATGTGCTATTAGCAGGCAAAATTGATGGTTTTATTTTACAAAGAAAAATGTTTTTCTTGATGCAGGCCATAAATACACTGATGCATGGAACAGGGCAGTCCTCTTAGGAACAGAAAATATTTGGCTCATCTTAATTGCAAGAATGTGCTACTTTTTCTTGTCATACAAATAGGACTTTGGCCTCAGTATCCCATTACAAACTATAAAAACCACAGCTTTAAGCAGATCGATTTCTCTGCATCTTGAAATACAGCCTCCTGACAGAAAGGTGGCTGGTTCTACAGGCCTGGAAACAAGCCTACCTAATTTTTATAACTGCCTGTATGTGTATAAATGTTTCTGTTTTAATATGTTGCCCCAGGCCTTGAGGTTCATGTTCTATTATAGACTTACCTTTCTAATTGCTGAACAGCAGAAACTTTCTGTGATTCACTAATGGCTAAACACTTTCAGAAAAGGTTTTTGTTATGAGTAATGCTTTTAGTGCTGCACTTAAGACAGCAGTCACATTGGGGATATAATTGCTTAACTTGTTAATTTTTTTCTTTTTTTGATAGCATAAATTTTCATAAAGTTTGAGTAACTGCCGGGGAAAATCAGAGGAAAAAAACCCAAACTGAATCCCAATGCTTTTTCTCTAGACAATGTGAAAAGTAAAATTCTTGAGAGCCTTTAAGGCTTTTAGCAATAGTGGGCTTTGAATGTGAATGCCATTGTTAAACATTCTGTGTTTGTTTTGCAAAATTATTTTGGTTAGATATAGGTAAAAAAATAAGTTTTGAACTGTAAGTCTTCCCTTTATGCAAGACCTTGAAGGAGGAGCTGTCTCCCTCAGTTTACAGGAGACACCATCCTGAAAGGCAGTCCTGACTTCTTTCCAGTAAAGCACTTAAAAGGATGACAAACAAATCCTTACATCTACAAGCAAGGCCAAAATAAAAAGGGAACTCCCCATCTTCTTTCAATGTATACCCTTCGCACCCATGCCTTCAGGACTATGTGTAGGTTTAAATTCTTAGAAACTTGAAACAAAACACTTCCTCATTGGGGCTGATGTAACTGACAGACTGACAAGCAGCCAACTTGTATGGTGTCTCTGAATCCTTCCCACACTGAACACGCAGAGCTGCTGAGGAGGGGTAGTTGTTCTGCAGGATTTATGGAATTTTTGGTGGAAAATGCACAGTCATTGAATTTAATAACTTTCTTTGGCTGTGAATTTTTTTTTTGTGTAATTTTTTTTGTTTTGTTTTGTTCATGTTTTGGACCTCTGTTTGTTTTTGTTTTTAATAAGTGTACTTTTTACTCTAAAGTAGAATGATCTGCTAGAAACAGCGTATGGTTTTCATTATATCAGACACAAGATGTGGCTTATTACCTCTGAAGATAAGGAGTACACCATCAGCACTGTTTGGGAACATAAAGGAAAATCTTCTATGATAGCAGAAGATAGAGTGCTGCAGTTTTTTTTATCAAAACCCATCTGCCATTGCTTTTGAAGCATAGGGATGTTCTTTGCTTGTGAGCAGAACAGAGAACTGTCCCTTTGCATAAAAAAATTAAACTTACATGAGAAATGCATGATTATACCTTTCAGATATAGGTTCTCACCTTGGACAGAAATTATATATATATGTCTATATATATGTATCTATATATATGCATATATATATATGTGTATATATATGCATAGACATATACATATGTGTACAGAGATTTGAACTGTACATGGCAATATTTTGAAACTAAAGGAAGCTGCAATGAAACACATTGTTAAATCAGATTTCATTTCCTGTAGCTGTCTCCCTCTTTTCTTTGACCTTTAATGTCATCAACACAATGCTTGCTATGACTTAATGTGTGTCTGTGCCTCATTCACTGGTGTTTACAGAAAGATTTTCTTCCATGACCTGGCCACACTTGTGGCAGACACCACTGTGGAGACTTTCTGGCTCCTGCCAATCCAGGATCTGGCTTTGATTTCTTGCTTCCAAAAATGCTGGTCCAGGGGAATCCTCAGTCTTATGTACCATTTTCTTTGCAGTGCTTTGAAAGTCTCAGAACAAATTCCTGCATCTCACTGTCTACCAGAGAAACCCACATTTCCATCTTTCTGAGATCCAGTAAGCTCCAAATCAATTTTTCCTCTTTTCCTTCCTGGTGAAGAGGCAACAGTTGTGATCAGGCTGCTCTGCCTAGGTCAGCATGTGACTGCCCAGCAGATCATGACCCCTCTCCTGGGAGTCACCTTGCTTCTCTAGAAAACTCCAGTCAAAGGGACACTTTATCAGGTTTTAAAAACTATGCTGAAGGTAGTTCTGATGACTTGAATCTCAATGTAAAATGTTTATCAAGGGGCAGATTGCAAGTCAGATTACTTGTTGATTAATTAATTTTCCTTAATTAAATTAATTCATTGCAATAGGAACAGCTGCTAGACTTCACAAGGGCTGTAGAACTGGAATATATTGGAGTATTAACCCTTTGCTCTAGCACAGGACAGAGTGTTTAAATGCATCCTGTGAAAATGAAAATGCACTGCCTGCAAGACACGCAGTCTCCAAAGAAGCAATTTTTGGAAATTCCCAGGAGCAGGATATGAAAAAAGTTGAAAAAAATACAAATGTGGCATTTAAAATTCCTTGCATTACTAAGGCAGTGTTCTCCCACCTCTGTAAAAGAGTCTACATTTCCCTACTCACCCCTCTTTCCCTGAAACAACCATTGGGCAAAATAAATTACAGAATCACACAATTAGCTACTTTGGAAATGATCTTGGAGACAATCAAGTCCAGCCTATGACCTAACACCACCTCATCAACATAACTGTGGCACTGAGTGCCATGTCCAGTCTTTTTTAAACACCTCCAGTGACAGTGACTCCACCACCTCTCTGGGCAACCCATTCCAATGCCCAATCACTCTTTCTGTGAAGAACCTTTTCCTAATGTCCTGCCTAAACTTCCCCTGGCACAGCTTGAGCCTGTGTCCTTTCATCCTGTCACTGATTACCTGGGAGAAGAGACCAACCCCTACCTGACCACAATCACCTTTCAGGGAGTTGTAGAGAGTGTTAAAGTCTCCCCTAAGCCTCCTTTTTTTTTCATTCTGAACAACCCCAACTCCTTCATCCACCCTTCACAGGGTTTGTGCTCCAAGCCCCTCACCAGCCTCGTTGCCTCCTCCGGATGCACACAAGCATCTCAATGTCATTCCTGAACCGAGGGGCCAGAACTGGACACAGAACTCAAGGTGTGCCCTCACCAGTGCCGAGTACAGGGGAAAAATGACCTCCCTGCTCCTGCTGGCCACACCATTCCTGATACAGGCCAGGTGCCATTGGCCCTCTTGGCCACCTGTGCACACTGCTGGCTCATGTTCAGCTGCTGTTGACCAGCACCACTAAGTCCCTTTTAGCTGTCCAGCCACCCTGTCCCCAACCCGTAGTGCTGCATGGGGTTGTTGCACCCAGAGTGTAGGACCCAGCACCCAGACTTGTTAAACCTCATATTGTTGGATTCAGCCTATCAATCCAGCCTGTCCAGGTCTCTGCAGAGCCCTCCTACCCTCCAGCAGATTGATACTTGCTTCCAGCTTGGTGTCATCTGCAAATTTACTGATGGTGGACTCAATCCCCTCAACCAGATCATCAATAAAGGTATTAAACAGGACTGGGGTCAACACTGATCCCTGGGAGATGCCACTAGTGACTGGTTGCCAACTGGATGTGGCACCATTCATCAGCTGGATGCTCTCTCCGACATGCTTCCATGTGGCTCGGAGCTGGTTACTTTCCCTTGGATTCCTTATTCCAGCAGTTATCCAGGATGAGCTAAAACACAGATTCCAGCCCCCTGACTCTTTTTTCCTGGTGTCACAACACTTGTCAGTCCCCATCTTGCTCCTCATCCTTCTCTCACCTCCTCAGTCCCTGTCCCTCCAACTGCAAAGTGCTCAGGAAGCCGTCTCAGGTGCCTACATGTGAACTCAATACACCTTACTCCTGGTGCAGGAGCAAAGGAGGGATCATCTTTAGGTTCAATTTGGCCTGTCTTCTGCAAGGACTCCTCCAGGAAATACAGGTTTCCCCATATGATTTGTTTCTGAAATCTCTCATCTGTGTGGGTTCTCTGTTTTCAACAAAACAGTCTCCATCAGAAAGGTTCAGTGTTCATCACCTCACTATGGGGTCTGTGATTTAGCAAGGATGGATTTTGGATGGCTTTTCATCTCTCACAGGTCACTGATCAGTGTTTCTCCTGCACAGACTCTTGTTTTTATTTCACCACAGGTCTGTGACTTTTTCTGCTGCCTGGCCAGGGGAGCCTGGCATATTATTCCTTTATGTCTGAGACAGTTCTTGTGTTAAGCTTGTCTCGCATTTCAAATATTTATACAGCATCTCTCAGGTGAATTTGTTCATGCTGTCTTGGGTAGCATCTCCACCTCCTCTACAAAGGCTGTTTCTGCAAAATTCCTCCTTGGGGAAAATCCCCCTGTGCTGAGGAAATTCTGTGCTCCCTCTGCAGGTTTTACTTCAGTTATAATATGGATTTGATCCATCTCCTGTGCAATGGCTGTCGTGATCAGGGGTGCCCTTGTGAATACTTTTCATGCTCAACTGTTTTATCTGATTTCTCCTTGGGGAGCATCTTTGCTGCTCCTCAAAGCTGTATTCACTCTGACAGTCTTCTCAATACCATGCCCTGGGGAATTTTAATTTTCAATTGTCTCGGTAATCTGTGTATGTGTATTTTAATTGCATGAAAGTTTCCTCTTGTACAACCAAGTTCCTTTTTCTCAGTATATGCACACAACAAACAACCCAGATTTCTATCAAGTGCCAGTCAAAAGAACTGAAAAAACATACGTGTCCCGAAAATTTTCCTCCAGTCCCTGCACACCTTCTCATCCAAATCCACACAGGCTCCACTGATGCTCAAAATACTCCAGAAAAATCAGCAAATGAGATACGAGGAAACAGGATGTACTTCCAATTTCCAGATGAAGTCTCAGAGAGAAAAAAATGGCATGGTTACTGCTGGAAAATATTTGTGATCATTAAGAAAACCTGTAGGAGGCTGAAGAAATTTGACTGAGTTTCTGCTGCAAGAGGATAAACAGCCATAAGCAACCCAGAAGTCCTTTCTTACCTCATCAGGGTATCATTTTCATGGTCCACAAATTCTATATTCAGATTCTAGGAATCTAATCTTCCCAGTCAAATGTCACAACTAATTTATTCCCACCATTTCACTTTTCAATCAGTGTCTCAGGAGCCAAAGAGTGCAACTTGAGCTTGGTTTTCTCTGAGGGGCTGTTAAAGGGGTAAATGCTGGTTTTGGAAATTTGCTGGGATCACTGGCATGGGGGCAGAGCTGATGAGGGACAGATTTCTTTGGGTTTCCAGAAGGAGAGCAGGTGGTCTGAAAATACAGAAACAAGACTGGGTCCATTACCAGCAGTTATCCTGTGGTGCTGTTTATGCAGCCTGATCAGCTGTAAAATTTTGGGCAGTGACTTTTTGAAGCTATTAACCTTTGGTATCTAAAAACACTTGAGCTAAGTGTTTAAATGTCTTTGATGATCAATGGAGAAAACAGGCCTAACTGGGTCAAGATTAAAAGTGTGCACTGCGAATGTCCAAGGACTGTTGGATAAATCCCTCTTGCTGCTATTTTCACCCATAGAGAGTCCACCCTCAGTTAGCAAGTAAAAAGCACACCCTGGTTGTGAAATGGCCCATGTCAATTTATAACTATATCTATTTTATAAAGATGCCAGAGGATGAATGCTCTGTTCCCTGGACTTTTGGTGTAGCTGTTAGGCAGGATTGGTCATATGACCAACTCTGAGTGATCACTCAAGCATTTAAAAGAACAGTTTATGGAAAATGAGATGCTCTGATGAAGAATACCCTTAGGATAGAGAGTTGACATAAACTGAACAAGCAGCCCCGCTCAGTCTCACCAAGCTGTGCCAATCCCATTTTAACCCCAGAGGGTTGTTAAACTTGGGATCAGGAGAGCTGTGGCTTGGGGTTGTTAACCAAAGCTGATTCAAGGCGAAAGGTGGTGTCAAAACCAGGAATCCAGAACACAGTAACAAGACTGTGTTAGAGAGACAGAAACAGATCCACTTCAGCCCTTCTTTCACTGTTCTGCAAAATGTAAATGTGGGGCTGAAATTTCTCTTAGTTTCTCAGCTCTTCACTCTCTGCTATTGCTCACCCCTACTTTGCTTCCCTGACCTTCTTTTTCACTGGTTTCTTTCTGTGGTACATGAAGATCACAGAGGGGCTGGACAAATGGAAATCATCTCAACATTTCTGGTCTGTTCAGTCCTTCTGTTGTTTATAAATAGGCATTCAGTAAGGTTTCTTGAGGAACATGACACAGACTCCCCACCAAAGCCAGGTTTCTGTGTAAGTTCAGACAGACTCCTGCCTACACCACCCTGCCCCTACCCAAATCCTACACTAGGTGGGGTATCTCCCTTTGAGCTGCCTGTTCCCTGGCACAGGCAGAGTGTAGAGTAAGCACAGGGTGCTGTTTGTGTCCCAGCTGCTGGACACAGGTTTGGGCAGTGGTCACAGGAGTCATTTCTAAGGCACCTTCATTTGAGGTTGTCCCAGTTAGTGCAGACACCTTTGGTACAGCTGCCAAAATTCAGAAGACGAGGAGAAAATAACACTGACTGCCTTAAATGTCATGGGAGAAAAACCCACAGGGTGATTTTTCATTTAATCTTTACTCTGTCTTTTGTATTATCCTCGCTGAACCTGATGGAAAGTGCAGGAATTCTGCTCAATTTAAACCACGCCACTGGATTTTAGTCTATAAATGCAAGAGTTAGAATATATGCCTTTGCATTCTTAACAAATTTAAACCCTTTTTCAAGGAAAATGTTCTTGTTGACTTTTTTAAAGAAATGCAGTTGCAAAAAACATGCAGGCATTAGAACCACAATACAGGAATATAAATACTTTTCCCAGAAAGATGATTTTGTATATTTCTCCTTTTAAACAAATTGTCTTGACAAAAAAAATACTGTTTTATTGGTATTTAATAAGTCTAAATTAAGCTCTTTACATAAAGTGAAATTTCATGGAGATCAAGTGAAGTTCTTTCCATTTTGGTAGACTTGGCCTACTGGATGTCAGCTTCAGGCAGGTTCCTATTCCTCTGGGATATTTGTCACTTTCTCTATACTTCCTCTTTAAACAATTTGTCTTTTTCATAGTCCTCCTGGTCTTTCATAGCCATAATGTAAGAAAGTCTTTTGTCTGTTTCCTACACTGGTCATTAAAAGCACCTAAATATTTAGCTCAAGTATGTGTTTTGGATCCCAAAAGTTAATACAGTTAATAAATCTGTTGACAATTTCCATGTTTCACCTGTTCCTGGAATAGCTTTACTTTGGCTATTATCTCCCTCATGCATAGGTTTATACAACACTTAGTCTGCTGGAGCTGCACTAGTGTGGTACCCTCAGCACCACACTGGGACAAATCCTTCTCGGCACAGTTCCAAGTGCTTTCCTTCTTCTGTCACAAGTGCTTTCCTTCTTTGTGTTGTTTCACAGCTCTTTTCTACTCTAGGCAGTTGGAAACTGACTAATTCATCCATGGCAAAAAGGAGAAAGGGAATGAATTAGCTCAGTTGGTTGAAGTTTGATTCCTCTTAATTGCAGAGGGAAAAGCAGCATTTGTTTTGTTTGAAATGGTAGTTCCAGGTTAAGAACTGTCCTTTGACAGCTGAAGGGGAGTTCAGCTGACAACAGCCTTCTGTATCACTGCTTGTTGTCCAGTCCTCTGTGGTGAGAGGAGAGAAGTGAGCAATTCTCCTAATCCTGAAGGAAATATCTAAAACAGATGATGAAGCCCCCCCCAAGTTAAACTCGTGTTAAAGTCTGGAGTTATGTGAGATCATACCACCTCAGCAGTCTTTAACTGTCTTACAGAGAGGTTGCATTCTAGAGGAAAATTTCAAAATAGTAACTTCAACAGCATCTCTCAGCAGGTACAAATTCCTTTTTGCTGGTTACCCTGTTGCTCAGCGTTTTAATTTCTCTTGGGCTAGACAAGCAGTTTCATTTTGCCTAAGGTAAATCTCTCTGTGCAGCTCTGGTGCCTGTTAGTTCAGTCCAGTAACGTCACCTAGAAGACATTGATGATTTCCCTCTCAATACATAGAGTAAATTTCCTTCACCCTCTGTATGAACTTTGTCCAGACTGAATCAGAGGGCTGTCTGCTTTGTTTTTACCATCTATGGTTCCTATGAACATGATATTTTGAGGTAAAGTTCACTCAAAATGTGACACTTGGAAGTTTTTATGGAAATTGTCAAAACCACTATGGAGCTCTTCCCTAGAGGACTCAGCCTAAATGCTCATGTTATATTGGAGTCTTTCAGACTTCTTATGCATAGTGCTGCTTGCTGAAAAGGACATCAGAGTCGCTAGAGGAAAAGGAAAAAGCTGAACCAGATTCTGTCTGAGTGGAGTATGATGGAGCCTCATTGATTTTATGTTTTAAACAGAGTTTAGCTGAAAACTGCTGGCAGAAATGTGTTTCTCAGAATGGTGGAATAAAATCAAGGTGAACTCTTCCTCCTCTGGCTGAAGGGGCAGTAGGTAATAACCTGGTACTGATGGCAGAAAAAAAGAAAATACAGATGAATATGGTTTATCCTTCTGCCTTAAAATCTGAAACTGCCTTGCCTTTTCCATTACTTGGAATTCTCTATAATTAATCTGCTTACAAAAAAAACCCAAACAAACAAACAAANAAAAAAACCCAAACCAGTTTTTTTTTTGCTAGGCATGAAGAGTATCTACAGGGAGCTACTAAAGTAGCACCTGTATTCCTGGAAAAGTCCAAAGCCAGCAAGAAATATATTTTCCAGCTCAGCCACCAACTTGTTGAAGAAGCATGGGGAAATGGAGCTGAAGAGAGGAGGTTAAGTAGGGATACATTTGTAAAACACTTGATAGGTGTCTAAATGCTAATAGCAGATTGCTGCCTGGCCTGTGGCTTAGGTGGCTTCCTCTTATTTTCTGCCTGCCACCACCCTGTGAGAGGGCATCTTGTCCCTGCTCAGAGAGCAGCTGAATAGCCTCTTGCCTCCAGATGTTTTTTTTCTGCCTTTAGTGTTGAGACTGGAAAAGCAGAAAACTTTTGTGCCTTTTGGAAAGCTCATCTCTTGCCAGCAGCTCATGATATGCATTACCTGACTGGCCCAGTACAGTGATCTTCGTTAGAGGAAGTCCTTTAACCTAAAACTGACCAGAGGAGAAGAGGTTTCTTAGATTCTGCAAGTGTTTGTATTGCTCCTGGCTCTGTCTGTGCACAGCTGTAACCACCTCTGCTTTTTAGAAGGGCTACTGTAGTTTAGAGGGGTGAGATTGGGAAGTCATATTTCAGTGTGGACCCAGATATGGACTGACAAATTCTGAGGTCTGTTTTACTTTACCCTGTCCTTGTGTCCCTCTGGAGTATGATCCTGCCCAGCTTGGATGAGCCAAAGGGTAGCTGGATGAACCAAAGACATTTGTGTTTGATTCTCTCTTAAACACCCACAGAAAACTCATAACAAGGCTCAGAGTTGGCACACTGTGAATGCTGAAGGCCTATCCTCCTATTTTTTGGGCAGGACTTTGGAAGAGTTTGTGTATTTGTCCAGACCAGCATATACCTGGTAAGCTCCAGACACATCCTGAGCACACATGCTGGATGACCGTGCTCTGTAAGGACAGCAAAGCTAAAACTTGCAGTCAACACCAGACAGCCTCTGAGTGTAATGCATGAGCTGCTGGAGCTTAAATCCCCATGTCCTGAAAGCCCAGGCTCAGTGTGCATGCACAGACCATCCACAGGGTAGAACAGCCACATCCCCAAAGCCTTTGATTTGTTGCATATGCTCTGCAAAGGGCTGATCCATAATTTCCTAGCAAATGTTTGCAGCTCCTAGCTGTGAAGGAATACTGGCAGCACAAGGATCGTGGGTAGACACAGCACACTGTGCCAGGTGAGCTGTCAGAGCTGAGTTGGCTTTCTCAGGCATGAGCCCTTCTTGGCTACTAGTGTACACTAGCCAGAACACAGGCACTCCTGGATTACGATGCAGATTCCAGCACAAATAATCTGTATATTTGTCCAAAACAAATATTTAGTTAAAGGACTGTGAAAATAACTAATTAGAAGTGTGACTGCCAATTTTAGCTCAGGCCCATCACCAGTATAATATGATGTTATTCAAGTATCTAAATTCCTCTGAGTTTTCATTTCCTTTTAAAAAGCCTTTCTATATATTTATTTTTGGTGCTTTTGTTATCAAATATTGTTTGCCAGCTCTAGGTAAAAACCTCTCTTTAAAGATTATCTGTTTACAAAATCACATATTGATATTTCTGTATTCTTATCAGGAGGAGAAAGGTACTGTGTATTTGCTCTACTTTATCAGCAGAATCATAAACCAGCAGCTGTTATTAAAGCTGAATAAATACACTGGCAGTGCTGTGGTGTCTTTCAGTTTGAATTCAGACTTTAAAGTATTCAGCTGTTGGTTTTATTGCTGAGACCTCAGCTGAATAGAAATCTTTATGAAAATTTTTATATAGACAATTCTAGACTCAAGTTCACTGACACTTGGTGACAGAATCCTCTAATGCCTCTAACTTTACAGAGACAGTCAGCAAACATTGCCTATTGTCTCATGGAAACTGAGTGTGTACCTAATTTCATTGTTAATTACTATCACTAAGTTAGGTGGGAAATATGGAGGAGAGCCAAAATTCATTTATGTTAATTTTATCATCAGCTTTTTGTTCTTTTCTCCTGTCATTTAGAGATATCCTATCACACAGTACACCTTTTTCCATGAAGAAGAGGTAAGGAAAGTATTAATGAAGTATGATTTCCCTTTAGACAGGTCTTCTTTACCTTCAGGGATGCCACTGGTACCTGATTTTCTGCCCAGGTTAAGGTCTCTCTAACCTTCCTGAAAGGCTGCTGTAACAGTAGATGTCCATTTATCCAGTGATCTCTTTGAAACAGGCGTTTTAGGAATCTCCTTATTCCTACAGGCTGTTCAAATAATTGCCTATACTAATAAATGGATTATCTAGATTGTATTTCATTGCATGCTTGTGTCTCACATCCTTACAAACAAATCTACTCTGACAGGAGGGAAGTCAGGAGGCTATTTTTAACACATCTGAGCAATTGACTCCCCATGGTACTTAGAGATTATATTTATTTATTTATCTTTCGAGCAGTCAGGCTGCATGTAAATGTTGAGAACTGGGAGTGCTTCTCCATTTAGGTGTGGATACATACTCAGGTGATATCTCAGCCTCATCTCAAGATGATACTCAAATATATATTCCTTCTTTCTTTTTCTCTGAAGGTTATTTTGTAAGAGAAAGGCTTTTTCTCTGTACAAGTGGAATTACTTGCACAATAGTTTTTGAAAGAAGTCTAGTCTTCCACAGCCAAGGAAAAAATATCAGTATTGGACAACAGTGCTTATAATTTTTTTAGTAACATGATATATTTCACTCTATTGCAGAGATTGTTATTATTTTTAAAAATTGAAATATTTCTAAAGCCAAGTTGATTATTTTATATTTTTCAGACTAATTCTCCCTCACATATCAATGACATTGAGTTTATTTTAGCTTGTATTCTGTGAAGGGTATGGAAGTTTAGATCCTCGGGATTTTCTAAAATTAACAGAACAATGTTGTTTACTCTCTCCACAGACCTGTACTGCTGGCTTTTGGGTAGAAGAGGGAAGCCCAGAATTTAGCCCTAAGTCTAAAACTAGGACAATGTTTTTTACCTGGAAGCTTCTGTGTGTTTGCAAACATCATATACTGGCATAAAATGTAGAACAAAGCATGGAAAGTAACAAAGCATTTGCAAATCTTATAGGAAATAATAAAAAAATATAGGTAGGAAATGTGTAAGCAGCAGCTTTCCAGCCATACTAGCTGTTGAAAGAATATAAACAAAATTTAGATATTTAAGTAATGATTTTGGTTTTGTACTGGATAAATAAGCATTTCATCTGGATGGAAACACCATCACTTATACTTAGTGTATGCACATTCCCCTCTTCTCCTTAGAGCTGGTAAGATTATGAATTTAGCTTTGACACTTTCAAATTTGACTTACTTGACAATCAAGCAAAAAATATAATTTACCCGCTTCCCACAGAATGAGAAAAATATGCAGAACAATTTAATTGTTTTAATCAGATAACATCAGGATATTAGAATGTAAAGTATGTTTTCTAACTGTAACTTAATGGAGTGGTAGTTTGCATATTTTACATAGCTAAGCTAAGTGAATCACACAAAGCAAATATGATTTTAATCATATCTGAAACAATATGCTCTAACTCAGAAAGTAATGGAAAATTGAAATGATTCAAATTAATTTATGTGGGTTTTTTGAATTGACATATTCCTTTGTCCATTGATTTTAGTCTAGTTAATTTTTTTTAATGTAAATTTTAACCAGTGCTCATGGGAAAAAAAAATCCTCACCCTGCTCTTAACTAGTGTAAAGAATTACTGTGAAAGTCACATAAGAAACATTCAATAATTTTCTTTGTAATCTTTTGTCATTGGAGGTTGTAAAGGGTAATTTAAGTCATCCAGCAGATGAAAAGGCAATAATGACTTGGATTTTAAGCATATGTTTTAGTATTTGCAGATATCCAGAAGAAAAACTGCCACCTCCTAGTACCATGGAAGTCCTAGGCTCAGAATTTCTGACTTCAGAACTTTTGAAAATCTGTGGAGATCTTTGAAAGGACTTCCAGGCTCTCCAGTCTTTGGTGGAAGATTCCTAGTCTGCCTGTATTTCCACAAGAATCACTTCCTGTATCTGTCTCATTTGAGAGAGAGAGAAAAAAAAATTAGATTTTTAAAATTCTGATTTGATTTCTCCACAAGATAGCTGTTCAGCAGGAAGTTTTGGTTTGATGGCTGTTCAGAAGGAAGTTTCAAAATCCCTAAGTTATGTTCTTGTAAAGATCTTGAGAAGGGAACTGCGAAAGTTTGCTGTTACTGATGTCTGAACTTACAAGTTGCCAGAACTAAAGTTTTCCTTGGTTTCAGTTGCTTATTTTAGGCTGTTCAAAGTTGTAAGGGAACTATCAGTGGGCAGGTGAAGGCGTGAGCTGTGTGGTTCATTAGAAGTTCCAGAACAGACCTCTCCGGGTGTGAGGGTGGCCGGTCTGTAGCTGAGCTGACTGCTCCTGTCTGACAGCAGGCAGCTTGCTCAAAGCAAGGAGATGCAGAACAACTTTTGTTTTACTCAGAGCACTCAACATCTCACTATCTCAAGGTAAGAGAATCTCAACAGCAGCAGATTTGGCTGAGGCAACCAGAAGTCTGTGGTAACTTTTCCTGAGAGCTCCTGGAAGCTGAGGAAGCTCTGACAGATGAACAAACATGATGTCTATCTTCCATCAATGTAAGCTCAGGGCACAGTTTTAGCTTTGTTTTTGGCAATAAGCAGTAAACAGAAAATTACCATGACTTTAGGAAGACCTCTGATGCTGCCATATCATAAGGAAACTAAGGAAATCTGAATTAGCTGAAACTACTGCAAAGTGAAAGAAGAGCTGCAGAACATGCCACATCAAGAGAGCTCAGTGATTGTAATTCACTGTCACACCAGGAGACTGTGAAGAGTAAAGTGTTACCCCACGCCTTTAGAGGGGCAACACGTTGTGACGTGGGAGCGGACCTTTACAGAGGACGGCAGGCAGCAGCTTGGTGAAACATGGAATGCTCTTTTATTATTTGACTCTAAAGGTTTATATATATTTTGTACAGAGGGCCAAGATTGGCCCAAAGAGGTTACAACCTCCTGACTCCATTGGTCACTATGACCATCAGTCAAGTTCTCTCTCAGAGAACAAGAATGCAAAACATACAGATAAATTCTAAGAATACAATATTGTTTACATGAAGCAGCGTGAGAAGCTGCTGCAAAGACTCAAACACTTGCAAGCAAGAAATGCAGAGACGACATCAAAGTGCTTCAATTGAGTGAGGCTGTTCAGTATTTTCATGAATGACTTCAATGAAAAAATAAGAGTGTACTTTGCAGGTACGGAAATCACAGAAATTACAAAAGCAAACTACCTTGATAAACTAGGGAAAAGTCTCACAAAACGTATGAGGAAGCTGAGTGTACAAATGCTTCTAAAACTCAAAGAAATATTTTGTTCCATGATTTGGTAGGAATAAATGCAAGACAGAGCAAGATGTTGGACAGAATAAAGGCAAATTGGGGAAAACTGATGCAGAAAACCTTGTTATCTAGTGACGTATGTACTGAATGTGAGCCAGCAAAGGTCTGGAACAAGATGAACATTGTAGTGAGATATACAGCACAAAGCACATGGTCTGAGGCACTAAAAATTACAGAAAGCATAGTGTTCAGAATATTTAAAAATTAATTTTTTAATAAAGTGTCCGAGATAATAAAGCCCATCTTATTTTAGAGCATGTTAGCTCAGCACAACCAGGAGTTCCCATGAAACCTGTCATCTCAGGGCAGTCACTCATGGGCAGAGGGAGGACTGTAGTGACTTCATAGCTGCATAGGTTTCAATCCTTCAGTGAAACGACCATGAAAGAACCAAACCTCACTGTATAGGATAACCTCTGCACAATCAGCATTACAGCAAATACCAGACATGTCTGTGGATTTACCAATGGCAGATGTAGCAGATCATTACAAATATGACCTACACAGATCAGCTTTCCAAAGTGTTTTACTGAAGTTTTGGAGGTTCCAGTACTTGTAGCATATTTAACAGAATGTTTGGAGAGAAATGTAAACTGTGTGCACACAACACTTGTGAATATTTGAAGACAAAGGTCACAATTTATTCTTGACATTACCCTGTTGTCTTCAAGGTTCAAGTCTGGTTTGGTCTGGCAGAGGGAAAAGGATAGACATAAACAGAATACTCTAAATAAACAGAAGAGATTCAGATTAAATACTAGAAAAACTTAATCACCAAAAGGGGTGATCAAACACTAAATACCCAGGGAAGTGGTGGAGCCACTGTCCCTTGAATTTTTAACAAAATGTAGACGTGGTGCTTAGGGACATGGTTTAGTGGTGGACTTGTCCATGCTCTGTTAACAGCTGGACTTGATCTTAGAGGTTTCTTCCAAACTCAGTGATTCTATGATTCTCTGACCTTGTGCTCATTGTTTCTTCATTCCTTTCAGAGCCTCTTTGGAAGCATCAGTGGGTTTTTCCACAGTAATAAAAAGATTAAATTATCTCTCTTTTGATTTTCTATTGTAAGATTTTGTGCGTGACGGGCTGTTCAAAATCTTGTGTTTGGTTTTTCAAACACAAGGAGTCTGGGGAATAAGAGGATTATTATCAGAAAGATTACACTATTATCAGAAAGATTACACTTACCTTCCTTTTTTTTCTTGAATGTGTTAGACATAATTCTATAAGCATATTTTTTGCACCTTCATATAAACATCTGGAATGTTTTAAATTAATTATATACTAATTTTATAAAGACATAATTTTTCATATTATGAGGAATTATTGAGAAGAAGTGGAAAAATATGTAAGTCACTAAGCAAAAAGCATGGAAAACAACCTCTGTCCATGCAGATTTTATTTCTCTAACAGCAAAGTAAAGAGAGCAAGGTCATTATCTTAAGCTATTGCTGTTCTTCCATTGTTACTGAGACTCTGGGTATTCACCTCATGATGAAATAGAGATTCCTGCATTTTATTTCTGTTGTAGTGAGGTGGTCGCAGTGTCTTGGGACCCTTGTCCCGCTTTGCCTAGCCAGCCCTGACAGTGGCCGCAGTGAGAGTATCCGGGTCCAGTATCCAGGGATACCTTCCCTGTCCTGTGGGGTCTTTGCTGTGACTGCAGTGTGAGCAATGGGGAAAGAAGGAAGGGCTCTGATGGGTGAACAGCAGCTGGGGTTTATTGAGGTCCACACGGGACCACCTCACCCCCAGGGAGTCTGCCCAACAGAGCACAGGTCATCTCTGTACAGCCCCTTAAATGCAGGGGAGGGGCAAGGGGATGGGTACAGTGTGGGACCAACCAGGGGAATGGAAGGAGTGACTCTGTACATAAAGGACAGACAGTAGAATAAATCAAGAAGGCAAAGGAGGGAATAACAGGGATCCTGCCCAATCACTCGACGCTCTCCCTGGAACTTTCCAGACCCAGAGAGAGGCTCCGAAGTGACTGACAGGACCCAGGGGTTACATAACAGGTGACAGACAGATAACAGCAAATGGGGTAAACCACAAAGGGGTAAAAATGGGGGTACAAGGAACAAACCACTACAGCTTACATAAAACAGCATGAAAGCATGGAACAAATGCATACATGGAACTAATAGAAGTAAAAACACACCACTACATTGTAGGTTTGTTGCAGAAGTTTTTATGTCTTCTTCAGTTTATGATTCAATGAAGTAAAGATATGATTTGAAGTCTTCTGAGGTTCTGACTATTTGGACTCACAGAACATTTATCTAAAGAGGTTACTAAATGAATGCCCACAGAGATTCTCTACTCACTTAAAAGGACAAATTTCCTGTTCCAGCTGATAATTTCTTTTTTCCAGTACAGTTTCTGTATACTGCTTGCTTAAACATCACAACAGATTAATGTTTACAGCATCAGTATTTCACTATTTATTTCCACAGTTAGTGCTTTAATTCTAATTGATCTTTCTGAAATAAAAGCGAAGCCAGCACATTCCCACCTTGTGTATACGTACTACTAATGGAATTTTTGCTGTTTTCTAAAAATGGAATTATTTGTTCCAGTGGGTTTGTGCTTTAGACCCATTATACACATCTGTACATTGCAGATCTTGTTGCTTCAAAGAAGTAATTCTGAATATTGTAAAAAATATTATATTATGTTTTTAAGCTTCATTATCAGTATCTCTTTCATGTTGCTAAAAACATTATTTTTGGATGCAGTATAATCAATTTATTTATTTTTTCTTTGAGAGCTAAGCTTGAAAACACTGGAAAATGGAATGAAAATGTTTCTAAAATTGTAACAAAAAAGAAAGCCTATACTTTTGTTGAATTGTTTGATTTTAAACCCTTATTTAGAATCTCTGCCAAGACATGTACTAGAAGTCAATTGTGATTCCCAAAGGAAAGTTGATTTCCCAAGGTTGTCACAAACATTTATATTTATGAAGGGAAAAGTGCAGAGACCAAAGTTTTCCACAGACCAAGAATTAAATCCATATATTTAAAACTTTTGTGTGATGATATTGTCATCCTGTTTCATGTAAAAGGAGGATTAAGAATATTTGTTTTGGAAAATTGCCTCTGAAATTCTATTTTTGTGAAAGCAAAGGCATTGTTGGGGTTGAATCAGCATCCTATGCTGGTTGAAGTGTAGAAGTAATATTACATGAGTCATTCAATATGAATTGCTGTAGTTTTAAAGAGGAACTCTTTGTTGTTATAGTAAAGAAACTGCACTTGCGTCCATCACATTTTGAAAGTAATTGCTTACTTCATGTAGCTATTAAAGCTAATTGCATTCCAGGAGCTAATGTGACAGGCTATTTGTTATCCTTTAAGGTATGAAGCGGTAAGTTCAATATGTCAGGTGATAGCATTTTTCTGAAGTATACGACAATTCCCAACTTGTCTTCATAATTCTGAAGCTGACTTAGATAACATTTTATTTCTTAGTATTTTGGCCTAACCTTTGGAGGATGAAGCCTTTTTGAGTGTTATGTGATGAGCAGTGGATAGAACATTTTCACAGAAAGCTTTCATTATTCAACTTTTCATTATATTTGATTGTCAGTAAATTTTGTTTAGTTTTGTTCTGTATTTTATAGAACTGGCAGCTCTTATGTGCTGTAGGTAAAGATGCAGAATTTGTGGTTCTTTTCCCAGAACTGAAAATGAAGTTCCATAAAAGGATCAGGCAGGTTCTATGATTTTCTTAAGTCCAGAAAGGTATTTATATAGAAAAATGCTTAGCATGTGAAGGCTTAAGATGACTGATCTGTTCTTCACAACCCTTGTACATTCTGTGGAATGAAATAGCAGATCCTTTTTCTCCCTCCTTTTCAAGGTTAACTTGCTAAGTGTATATATGCATATATAGTTTAAAGTTACAGCATGTCTTAGCAGGATTAACTTGGAGATTGGTTTTTCTTAGCACATGGGAATGTTTATTGGCCTGAAGTCCAGAGGCTGAATGGTCTGCATATAACTCAAACAGAGGGCACTTCTGGATCTACATCTGGCAAATATGCCAGACACAGGATAGAGATACAGGAACACCATGTCAGTCATGCTGGTGTGAATAATATCTGTGACTCTGCAGAGTAATGGTGGGGTATAATCAGTATGTGAAAAAACTAAGATAGTCAATGGAAGGGAGTGGAATCCAAGTGAACTGACTTTTCCAGTTCTCTAAGTATGAGATATATTCAGATTCTTAATAAGGAGATTAAAAGCCTTGTGGGAAATAAACATCATTCTGAAGTCTGGATGCATTTCTTCTTATCAACCAAGTTGATTATTGATAGTGACGTTTCAAGCCCACTGATGACAGAGGTACATGACTCTGCACTCCACCTCATCTGAAACACATGATGGAAAAATAGAATATGTGATTGAAGAATAAATTTCAAAGATGCTATTTGCATTGGTAGAAAATTGTTTATTTTTCATATTTATTCAATAGAATATGTGTATATCTATACATATTTATATAAAACCTCCTCATTCTAAAATACTTCTTAATTAAAATAGCTTGTAATTAATAACAATTTTTTTATCTCATAGGTTTAAACAACTGTAGTAGTGAACTTCAGCTAGAAAAAAAATACATGTAGTTTATTTGATCTAAACCAAAACAAGTGCCCTAAGACCCCAGTGTTTGCTGCAATATGTGCCATTATAATTTCTATCTTAACAGGGAGTCAATCCATTGAAGTGTGTACCAGTGGGTTCATGTCTGCAGCTGTACAAACATTTCTTTTGCCTGAAAAACCAATTATTTATGGAACTGGTTATTTGTTTTGGTGCAAAATAAAATATGAAACATTTTATCGTCCCCCCGAACTCTAATAGCAGCACATTTCATTGTCTGGAAAGGATAATACTGGGCTCTTTGTAGCCTTCCATGCTGTCCAGCAGGTGTGATGGGAAATGTCAATGTCAGGAAAGAATGTTTACTTGTCTTATACGCTCTTTGAAACATTATTTCTTCTAAAAAGTACCCTTCGTACACTAAGTCTAAGACAAAAAACAAGGTAAAGCAGAACTTAATCTTACAATGCAGACACTTCAAGTGCTCCTGAAACATACCTTGGGATAAGAATGCATGGAAACTCTTCCCATTAACTCCCTGAAATCAAGCAGAATCTGGCAGCCTTTGAAATACTTGTACCAAAATCGAAGCTGGAGTGTTGGTGCTCTCAATCATGAATGCCGAACTGTGAAAATTCTTGGTAGGAAGATCACACTGCATCTTACAAATTAAAAAGTAAAAGCTCCAGAAGCCAATGATTTGTGAGGTAAAGCTAAGGGATTTGCTGTGGTTGGTGTACTGCAAAGGGAGATGATGTGCAGTGCTTCTTATTGTTTAGATGGGAAACTGTTCCAACAAGCATATTATGAGAACTGTTGAAGAAGGGATTGCACATCCAGCTGCTACTGCTTTTTTTAGGTATTAATTTGTCATGCATAATTTCGTATTATTTCATGTCATGACATATTCTATTAAGTTATTTTAGGACATAGGTTGTGACTGCAGCTGGCACCGTGTATCACATTATATCACATCAAGCGGCAGTATAAGGTAAATGCTTGGTTTGAGCTTCTTATTTTTTCACAAATTGAACAGCTAGGACAATTCAGGTGCATGAAGTGTACAGGGTAAGAAATGAACAAACCACCTTGTGCCTTCTAAAAGGGTGGAGAAGTCAAGAGCCTTTGAGGGTCCTATGCCCCCAGGGCTGTATCCTAGCGCTGTCACCATATCCCTGTGGAACCCTTGCCTTTGTCCCGGTATGTGTGTAAATCTGCCTCTCTCCCAGGCTCAAGTCTGTTTCCTTTTCCTAAGAGCCCTTTTGCTTAGGAGAAGGAAAGACAGATGTGTTTTTGAGCTTTGGAGGCTGCAAACTCAGTATGGTCCCTCCCTTTGCCCCACTGCTGAACACTGCAATACATTTGTATGGGCTCAGCGTTTTGTGGCAGCTATGTCTGGACACTTGAGCTTGCTCACACACCTGGGGCATGAGGAGACAGGCAGACACCTCTCACCCAGTTCCCAGTGAATCCTCAGGGAAGTGTGAATGTGTGAACTTGGGCTGATACTCCTTGATGTCAAAGTGTTATATCTGATTTTGTCCAGACTGATTTTAGACTGCAGAAAGCCTTTGGGAAGACTCCAGCTCTCAGTGTTTACTAAAGACACCAATCTGAGAAATGTCGCACCAGGACTGAGGCTGAGGTTTCTTAGCTGTCCATGGTGAAGTCAGAGGTGCTGTCTCCTGCCCTGTCACCTTTTCCTGCCCTGAAGTGTCAGATCTGGCTAAAACAAGAACTACCAGACTGCTGTCCTGGCTGATGGGCTTCTCTTCATGCAAAACACCTGAAGGAGACACAGCCCTGAGCAAGTGGTTTCCCTTATTAATTCTCTGGTAAAACATGCACTGGGTTTCAACTGTAGTTAAATTCTTCTAGCAAGACTCCTCAACTGATGGACGTCTAAACATATGTCTCCACACAGATCTCTGCAAATCAGGTACCAGGAGTGTTACTTGTCCTGATTTCACCTATGGTAGAGTTAATTTCTTCTCAGTATCTGTTACAGTGATATGTTTTGGTTTCAGAATGAGGATGATGTTGATAATGCACTGGGTTTTGGGTTTTGCTAAGTTGTGTTTGTTTAAAGTTAAGGATCTTTTTTCCTTGGCTCATTTTCTGCCCATGAGGAAGTGTGTCAAAGAAACTGGAGGGAGCATAGCTGGGACAGGTGACCCAAAGCGACTAAAGGGAAATTCCACACTGTAGAACATCATGCTCAGTATATAAAAATAGGGGAGTTACCTGGATGGGGGATCTATCTGGGTTTGGGAAGGTTTGGTTTGTCTGGTCTGGCAGTGGTCAGTGGGCAGTGGGCAGTGAGCAATGGTATTGTGCATCTCTTGGTTTTCCCTTTTTATGATCATTATTTTTATTTACCATTATTACTCTATTTTACTTTATTTTCAATTATTAAACTGTTCTTATCTCAACCTACAAGTTTTAATTTGATTCTCATCCCCATTCCACTGGGGTGAGGGTGGAGAGAAGGAGGGACTGAGTGAGTGGCTGTGTGGTGCTTAATTTCCAGCTGGATTTAAACCCCGACAGTCACTGACTTCGTCATCCATGCTGTTTGTGAGATACTTTGCTCACAGATGATTATGTGGATCTGCCAGTGGATCCCCAGACACCACTAAAAGACTTTTTGTTTCCGAGTTGCTACCAGTCACAACTTTCAGCACTGACATTTTAATTCCCATATATTTAGGGGCTATGAATAAATATAGGCTGGAAATTAGAAGCAATGAGGGCCTGTAACCAGGGCCCTCATTCCTGAAGAAATGATGGGAGCAAGTTAATTACTTTTTAGATATAACAGAGGAGGAAAAGGACTGGATAGTGTGGGTGCATGCGATGTTTGTGGGTTTTATCACTGTGAACAACGCATTTCCTTCTATTACTGCATTTTCTGTTTAGAGAAGACAACAGGTCTGTTCCCATGTTTTCAGACTGTTAGTGCCTTATGAGTGTCCAGTGAGATTTTGAGTCGTTGGATGCTGACCTCTTCCCACCTTTAGCTCTTATCTAAGTGTACTGATGCTTCATATTTAGATCAATTAATCTGCCCAGTTAGGCTCAGATGCCACTTCCACTTATATTGGCTAAGTCACTCTCAAAAGCTAATGGTCCACTAATGCAGTCCTACAATTCCCCCTTTCCTGCCAGAAAGACAGACAAGTTCCCAAACCATCCTCAGTGAAAGATCAGAGTAGCTCAGCATACTATAGTATCAAGAACCACAGGAGATGTCTGAAGGCTTAAAAGATAACATGCATAAGCAGAGTACCAGAGAAGACCCATTAAATGGATTGTGACTTTGTAGTGTGATTAAAATCAGTTGGACAAGGGTAATCCATCTGTGCTGATGCCAGAAAACTCTTCCTGTGAGTTAATGGTGTGTTAAAGAACATGCAGCATTTTTGTCTTCTAAGAACACAGGAACATTTCGTTCAGACTAAAGGGCTGTCTAGTCCTGTTCTCTCCTTTGACTGCAACCAGCAGGTTATGCAGGACAAGGATACAGGGGGGCCCAGGGGTAAAAATGCTATTTTTTTATCATAGGAACTGTGGACAACTCTGATGAGGAAATATCTCTGGGCAAGCCAACGCGAGCTACAGATGACTTACAGAAATGAAACAGAAACTTTATTGGAGCTAATGGAAAATGTAGATTTCCATGGGGCTAGGATTTCAAAATAAATTTTCAACCTTTGAATTTTTCACAGCAGACATGTCTGTTTCTATTAAATCTCTCAGAATCAGAAGCTACTTATTTTTATCCCTCTAGGCTCTGCTCTCTGATTAAGGAAATCACCAGTGTCACAACTCCAAATGTATACAAAACCAGCCTGTTTTCTTGCAGTCTAGGTGGTGAACTGATGCTGTATCTCTGGGACAAGTGTTGTAACACAGTTTTATGTATATGCACTTGAAGACAGCAAGGGTTCAATGATGCCCGCATGTAGATGAATGCCCGAATGCTGGGGTGTTGTGTGAACTCTGCATCTCTGGTGGGCAGGGACCATTTTTGTGAGACCAGGAGGAGGCAATGAGACTGTAAGAAAATTGCAGTATACTGCAGCAACTAGCATGAAAACCAGTCATTCTGCTTTGCTTTACTGTTTGTTTTTGCCCTGGCAGCTGTGCCAAACCTGGTTAGAGTCAATCTGCCTGGACCTGTCCCCTACCCTTTTCAGGATTCAGACACTGAATAGTTTCCAGAAACTTCTCTACCAAAGATTGAGGTGCTTTGTATAAAGTAAGCAAAGTTATATTCAGTGGCATTGAGAACTGCTTTTCATTTTATAATTTTGCCTGGTTGAACATTTGGAATAAAGTTAATGCCTTTGATTTTCTTCTGAAATGGGTGCTTGTCTACACCAATGAACTCTAGTCCTAGATCAGAGTAAGTCTTTTGGCCTGATTTTGCAGTGTCTGAGATGCACATTTAAGGTTAAAATATGAACCAGTCTTCAGATATCAGAATTCTGTGCCGTAGAGTGGCAATGGGATGCGTTCCCAGTGCATGGGACAGCTTATTTAATGTATGTTAATATTATGGGCAGCTGTTGGGTTCTACTGCGCTGCACCAAAGGGTGAAACAGACAGTAAAAGCATCAGTTACTGGTAAGGATGAAAAATACAAGAGCACATCTAAGAGATGATATGTCTAACTCAGCTGGCAAAAGAAAGGATTCTGTAACTTTGCAGTGCAATTCACACTGATATGAAGGAACAAAAATGAAGCTCAATAATGCTTATTAGCATCTTCATGCCCAATACCCCTAAGATCAATATTGCAGCAGTCTGAAATATGAACAGTTTCTTTTTACACCATTGAATACAAACTTTCTCTTTTATCATCTATATGTCAAAACCAAATTAGCTGCTCATGTGAAAATGAGTGATTCAGAAGCAACTCCTAGTTTTTTGCTGTTTCTCTAGTTAGATTAAAGGCACTTGAGCCTATAAGGGGACAAGGCAGTTCTTTTATCTAGCTGTGACAGAGATCTTTGCAAGTATTTTTTTTTCCTCTGGGCTTATCAGAATTATTGGTGATTAATGAGGATCATGCTTTCAGGCAATGCCTTTAATAAAGTCACCTATCAGAGAGATCTTGAAGTATCTGCATGCTGAAAGGAAGAAGTGGAGAGTAGTTCATTACAGGCTGTTACACGACTGTTCTTGGGTAAGGATCTTCCAGCACAAAGGCAGTCACAGAGCTCTCATTGTCATTTCCAGAGTTTTTGTAGCCTTATCACTGTACCTGTCACTGTGTCCTGGTTCCAGCAATGACTCGGTCGATTTTTTCAGTAGCCAGGAGGGAGGATGGCTGGAACCTGGAAGTTGTTCTGCACCACCTCACATCATTGCCAGGGGTAGGGGAAGAGAGTCTATTCCAGGGAAAAAAGTTCTTTCCTGTCAAGTAAATGTGTTGGAGGGAGCAGTTGGGTAACTTTAATTCTGACCATTTGCATGTGAATCACTTGCCTCTCTCTTGTACTTTTACAAAAAAAATAATATTGTTGCTGGTACTGTTAATTTTCTTATCTCATTGCTGCTTCCAGTAAATTGTTTTATCTCAGTCAATGACCTTTGTCTATTTTACCTCCAGTTCCCCTCTCCAGCCACAAGCAGGGGATGGGGCAGTGGGGAATGAAAGGCCCATGGTTTTAGTGGGAGCACTAGGATGGAGAATACCATTTTCTAAACCACATCACAGTAGCACAAACAAGAAACAAGCTTGGGGTTCTTCATAAACTGGAATACATAATGTGATTATTTCCTATTGGCATAGACTGAGAAATTTGTTTTCCACTATTCATTAACCAATAAAACACCCAAAAATACATCTTAATGAACAAAAAGGTGAATGCTTTGTTTTAGAATAAAGGCTTTTTACCTTGTTCTGTCTTCTATGCCTTCCATAAATCAATGTTAATTATTAATACAAACAATAGGCAATGCTGTTGTCTAATCTGAAATTGAACTGTTTGATGCACTCTGAGTAATTTTGAAAATAGAGCATATTTCTGAATAAAGAGCATGACATTAGCTTTACATATTCAGAATTCAAATCCTAGAATTGCTTATACCCACACTTTGGACCCTAGAGAGATGCTGAAGCACTTGCATGTCCAGAATGTCACCTAAAGTTGGAGGCAGGTCAGATGGAGCTTCAAAATTGCAGCTGGGGAAAATGCAGTATGGAAACAAATGGGTGTATTTCTGGGGACCAGAAATGTTCCAGGTGAAATGCACAGCAGATGCCTCTAGTTTGAATAAGTCTAACGAGATGAGTTTAATACTCTGAGGCGTAAGGTCTCCTACAACCATTGGTTAAGAGTTATGGAGGGTCTTGGGCTATATTCACACCCTGGATAGTCATATAACCATAGAAGTCAGTCTGCAGTGGGAGTTTCATGCTTGCTCCTAAGACTTTGACTTGTTATGAAATGTGTCTTCTGACATTTTAGGCACTTCTTCCCTCTCTGAGTAAGGGGATTCACACCTCAGAGAGCAATCCCAGCCCCGGCATGGCCCAGTGACCACTGCCTGCCAAGTTCTTCACTGATCACCAGAGAGCAATCCACCTCCACAGAGTAGGTAGATTTAATTTTCCAAAATAAAACCTTACAGAGTCAGATGTGAGTAGAAATGAAGAGGCATTTATTATTGATGCCTTTTGTTAAACATTTATGGGGAGCCATAACTCTGTGTGGTATTTTAAGTATAGTATTCAGAGATTTCCTCCTTTTTCCTCCTTCCTCCTCTTGGATTACTAATGTTGATGTACTTTAGTAGGCTTTGAATTAGCTCCATGGCAGAAACAATTGCATTTCTTCAGAGAAAGCTTTGGGGTGTGATTCAGCTGGGAATTTGAGTCTTTTTGTAATATGATGTGTTGTCTGGTGAGAGCCGATGAACTTCTGGATACTGCAGATATTTCAACCTGGGCTAGGTCAAGGCTTTCTAAAGATACAGTTCCCCACATCTTCCTTTCCCAAACAAACTTGTCAATAATACCAAGTAACAAAATCCCAGTGCAGGGGAGAGTTTCAAATCTGTGTATGCAATCTCTTTTTATACACTACCCATTAATTTACATGCCCAGTACAGTCACAGAAATCACAGTCTCTGGGGTCTGGGAGACAATCAGATATCCAGACATAGATGTCTGCTTTAGGATGAGCTACTCTTGAGTCTCCAGTTGCCTTGATTATGTTGCCATGGGCTGAAATGGGAGCTTGAACACCCAGTTCATATTTAGGAAACACACACTCTAGGCTAAAACCCGCCCAAAGTGTTCAATGTTACCTTTCAGTACTGGTTTCAGTTGCCCATACACAGGTGTAAAGTGCCATTCCGAATGCCCCTGGGGATACCACCGGGCCCAGGGGCCACTTCAGGGAGGTAATGAACTCTCAGAAGTCCTATTGAATACCACCCAGCCCTTGGTTTTATGTCACTCAGAACCTGCATTCAAATGCCTGAATTCTGCTGTTAAATCCCATATTAATTAAGTTGCTCTAGGAAAATAGATCCTTGAGAGAGATGCTCTTCTTCAGTCATGCAATACAAAAATCGTGTACACTGTATTTTCAACCTCTTCATAATAACTATCTTATTACTGATTTTTTACAGTTTTTCTTCTGGCTTATTTTTCATAATGTGTTTATTTTGAATGCATTCCTGCCTTTTGTGTCTGTGTGTGTGTTTTTCTTTGCTTTATCTACATGACTACTTTTTTTTAGACTAATAACAAAAATACACTTCCAAAATTATCCATAAGCTATCTTTATTTTTTAATAACTATTTATTTTTGAAATGTGTTTGCCTTTTGTGCCAATGTTATTATAGCTGTTTACTTAGTGTGATGCTTTTCATTCTACTAATGACTGTTCTCCTGAAAGATGAGCTAATTTTGCATAACTGAGTGTGCAGTTACAGTCTCTTTTCAAAAATGGTGAAAATCCCTTCACTTTCAAATAATGTATTAGATGATGTTGATTACATTTTATGCATAAAATTGAACTGAGTTATATGCATTTATTTCTTCAGGGCATCAGAATGGACAGAAAGCTTTTGCAGTTATTCAGCAATGTAAGCTAACTTCAGAGTTCATTTCAGTCCTTGTACTGAATTGCTTGAAAGTTTTTTGTGTAAGGATAATGAGGTAATTTTTTAAGCCTGATTTTTATCCAGTTTCTCATGACCTGAATGAATTTCATGGATTGCCTCGAGATCTGATAATTAACCTGCTTATCATGATTTTCATACATTTGATTATCTTCTCTATATCTAAATAACCATTTAGGTGGCTGATACAAATTTTCTTGATGGGCAAGTATTGGTTGGAATATTTTTGTTAACATATAAAACAAGCCACTGCCACCATGATGATCAGATTTATGCATTGCCTGTTGATTCACTCAGTCTAAAGCTCATACAGAAATTGCAGTTTTTTCATGGGACCTGAAACATTTGGAAGGACACAAGAGCTGACAGACTGCCTGGTCCATAGATATGACATTATTAACTTCAGTCACAAGAGGTTTAATCCCCAAATGCAGGAGAGAGAGTGACCTTGTGTTTGTGGATTTTCCTCTGCTTACAGGAGTGAAGCAGAGGTGCTAGAGTCATACTCAGCTTTGTTATAATACCATTGACTATGAAAGGCTGAATCTGAAGTCCTTCCTCAAAGTTCATAGAATTTATTTCAGGAACTTCTCCCTTACATTGGTTTCAATCTCATTTCCTTTGAAAAGAACTCCAATTTGAATAGAAGATATCTCATAATTAAAAATATTGCTACTTCTTTAATGATCTAATTAGTTTTACCTGCCAGGGTCAGCTTCATTGATTTCAATTAAAAAGAAAAAGAAAAGACCTGCCAAGTGACCTACTTTTTAATATATTCAGTAAAATCAAGGTTGGAGAAGCAAAATGTTTTAATGAACAGAATCCCTGTTTGCTAAAAGCAAAACTATTACTGATTTCTTATTGATCTGAAAAAGGAAGGTACAAACTAGGTTAGAGGATATTTCATGGTTTTTTCATTAAAAATCAATGAAAACAAGACTGACCTGCTTTATTTCCCTTGTGCTTACACTTGAAACAGATTAGATCATTAGGGGAACAGTAATGGTCTAATTATTTAGACCATTCTTAATTCAAATTGTAGAAGTGGATGGAGTTGCCTAACTATAAATAACAAAATGCTTTTACATAACAGTATCTGGGGAAATGGTGTGCTGGGAGTCAGATTATGGTCACAGAACATTATTATTAATTTATGTTATGACTTCAGAAGTACCATGTAGCATTAGGTTGGACAGGAACATCAGAGTTAAGAAGAAAAAAAGCTTTCAGATCAGACTTTAGTAATAAGTATAAGTAATGAGTCTCTCCTCTCTTTGAAGTGGGATAATGTTGTGTGATGTACATTACAGCTTGTAAACTGCTTGTCTGAAGGGCCATCTCCAAGGCCTGTAAAGCAAATAACACAGATTTTTTTTTGCCAGATATTGCATTATGGAGTATTATGGTGATGGCTATGTCTCCACAGATAAATTTAAGTGTCAAAAGGAGTGACCCTGAGCACTGGACCCCAGTTCTGCTTTGGACCTCTCCAGCTGGCTCTTTCTAAAACCAAATTTATATAGATGTTGGCAGTGTGGCTGTGAGCTTGCCACTGCCACTTGGTCTTGGTGCCTAGGATTCTTCTCTTTTTTTTTTTTTTTAAATTGGCAGTAGGAACAGAGCCAGTTTAACTTCCTTGAAGCCCAGTCCCAGTAACTCTTTCTCAAATATACCATGTTCTTGCTGCACTGTGACAGCAGTGTCAGTAAAGTTCTTTTTCTGGCAGTGACAACTTGTGTAAATAGGGAAATTTCAAGCTAGGCTTATAGACATGTTAGGGAGATCAGTTCAGCTGTTCTTGGGATCTGTCTGACCTTTCTGCCTTTTTTTGACCTAGAGGCTGCTTGTCTCAGTGATCTCAGTGCAATTATGTATATCAGAGAAATGCATGGTACTCTTTGTTAGTGATTTTCTACCCTTTAAATGCATTGTTTTCTATTTTCACCTTGAGCTTTTCTTCAAAACTCCCCTAGCACAGCACTACCATTAGTCTTAGCAAGGAGACTTGTCTTCTCCTACTTTGAAGGGCTCTGAAGGGCTGAGGGACATGGCCCACTATTCTATTCCTTCCTAAAGCACAGAATTTTCCTAGTACAACTTAAAACAAGCTTAAACAAATAATGACTCCAGCCTTCTTTAGGCAACCAATCATGCTTTGAATTACAGTTGTGCAGGTGAAATTTAATCTATTTTTACTGATTCTTGCTATCATGTTTTCCACCATTCGTATCCACGGATGGAAAATACCCTTTTAAAGGCTTTATATGTCCCTTTATATGACCCTAATGCTTTTAAACATTTTGTCAAAAAAGGATTACTGATACCCATTTCAGGTCAGCAGCAAAATCCCCAAGTAATCTTATAACAAAAATATTTCTTCATATATCTTCTTCAGAACCCCATTCAGTCAATTTGATTACAAAGCATTCACACCCTTTTTGTAACATTGCCACAGCCAGGATTAGACTAAAAACTTGATAATTATAAAGCTAAGGTGTTTGGGTCATATATATTGGATCAGTTTAATAAGCTCAAGTTTGGAGAAAGCACAACAAAGTGGTTAATGAAAGAGGACTTTCTTGTTCTATAATAAATTTTTACACCAAAATTCAAGCAACAAACCATGGTCTGTTGAATTCTCATCATTACTGTTATTATTACCAGTTCCATGAACTTCTTACGTACATGACTGCAATGTCAGATACAAAATTGGGTAGGCAGATGTCCTGCTCTGTCTATTTTGAAAGATGAGTTGTAGTTAGGTTACTTTCTTAGCAGTCTTTTGGGAAACCAGTGCATTTTTCATGCAGATTCAGGTGCTGTTTAAGATCCTCAACATCTTTGTTACTTAGCCCTGTGCTTGGCCAGGTTAGGTTTTGATTTGCACTTTTATTTTTGCCTCCTTTTACATTCTTGTGTTTTTTAGGCAAGATGAAGTTCAATCTGTTTAAGTTTCATTGATTAAATTAACACGTATTTATTTTTTAAACAAATTTGCCCAAGAACCAGCCTCACCCAAGGCTGGAATTCTGTCTGTGAGCATTTCTATCTATGTTTGGAGGAATAAATTTGGGTGAAGGCCTTGCAGCAGCACGTGCATCAGGGTTTAGATGTGTTTTCCTGTGCTAATGTTTGGCAGGCACATGAGATGACAGGAAAGATGCAATGTGTAGTCCTTGTCTGGGGAATGCACTATAGCAGGTGTAGCTGAAAGGCAAGATGTAAGGTAAGTGTCCTTTTCCGAGCAGGACTAATATGGACCTAAATATGGTGGTGGGGTTTTTTTTTTTTTTTTTTTTTTTTTTTTTTTTTTTTTTCAAATTTCTCCTCCTTTGGACCTTGTTTTCTCCACCCTTACATCCCCTTCCCATTGGTCTTTTCTGAGATATGAGAAAGCTTCAAATGCTCACAGGGCACACTGTCCTAATGTGTAGAGTCACTAACTGCATCCCACTCTAATTGTATCTCTAACACTGCCCCATAGACATAATTCACCTTTTGTGCCTGGAGAGGTGGATTGAGTTAAAAATGTTTGAAGTGTAGTCTGAAATTGTTGCAGCCTATTGAAGAGATATTTTTTCAGTATGAAATTGAGGATGTGTCTGGCATGATTTGGGAAAGTGCATAATGTGGAGTGGAGATGTTTGAAGGTAAGAGCTCATTGAGGAGGAGTTGAAGGAGTTTGGAGGAGCCCACACACAGAAAGGCTGTAAGAAGGCTGAGTAGTGCCAGAGATAAGGGGTCTCTAATACCTTCATCTCCTCCCTTTGGTTTTCCAGACTCCATGCCTTCCTTGTTATCTTCCCTCTCCTTCCCACTGCTGCAGAGTTCTTGAACACTCAGTCCCTCACAGTACACATTTCACTGGTATTATTCTATTATTTCCTTAAAAGAATTGGAGTTCCTTCTGAACTTTCTGCCTTTTTTTTTTTGCCTTTATTTTTTTCCTTAACAGCACAAAGCCGTTTTCCCAGAGCCTTTGCTGGAGAAGATCGCATCAAAACATTTGTCTTTCTTCCTTCAGCATTAAGAGGCTGGGTGTGAATTGACAATAGGAGGATGAGAGGCAACTGCACTGAATGCTGATCTGACTCACAAAATACCTAGCTCATATTAAAGACCTCATAGTTAAAAGTTTGAATGACCTTTCATGTTCAGTGTGCTTGTAAAATGTGATCCCTTTCCCTAGTGAGCATTGATGAGAATTATGCTCTCTTTTCCCTCCAGGTGTGCACCCATTGTGTAGCTGATATACTTTGGTGACAATGAGAGTCATGGTGCATCCAAATCAATTAATCCCAGGTGCAACCAAAACAAGTTAATGAAACTTACCTATTTAAGAAAATCTTTGTTTGCTTCCATTCGCTTTTTTTGCTGTATCTTTCTCCAGAATTGTGTTTGTCAAGTTTGCCTTGTTTGAGTACTCCCAAATCTGGAACATGGATGGTAACCACACATCCATATAAATTTTAAAACATTTAGATCAGTTGATGAGGAAGAGTGAGCACACTTTTAATTCCAGTACAAGTGGCACTCAGGTATAATAATACTCAGGGCATTATTGAAAGCATGCCTTTATTTAGTACAAGTATGCTAATCACTTCTCAGTCTGCGACAACTCTAAGCACTACTTCTATAGCATTTCTCATCAAAATTGCTTCAGCATTTTAATTAAACAGCATTTGTTTAATCTCCAGTGCGTGTCTTTTAAATTGGTGAAGCACTCCTTAACGAGTGTTTTTCTGGCTCAGAAGATCCCCACTGGAACTGTTCCAAGGATGTAGACCTGGCAAGCAGAAAAGGAGAAGGCTGGTAACCTCTCAGGTGTTTTGGATCTGCAGTCTTACACCCGGGGCAGGTTCTGAATCTGTCAGAGGGAACCGCTCTTCACAGCCATGCCAGTAGCTTATTTTTCTCTCCCTCTTCCCTCTTTGTACTAAGGTAAATTATCCTTCTGTATAATTTTGTGTTCAACACTCCCTTATCCTGAATTTCTTTTATATAAACAAAGTCCAAGGAAGCTACAAGTGCTTGTGGCAGCATTAACACTTAGATTCTTGATGTTGTGGCAGAGCATCTAGTTTTACACTGATCAGAGACATATCTGTCCACTCTGAGGGCTCCTATTCAAACAGAAGAAATGTAGCATTACTGTTCCTCTGAGTACAGCCACAAGCAAAGGAAGTGATCCACTTCATAACCTGCTAAACCCAGACACCCTTTCAGGGTAAAGCAATGGTGCTGTTGGGAAACGGATATGTTTGCATAAAACACATGGTTGTATTCTGTTCTCTTGATTTCTTCCACTTGCAGTGAGAGCTGCTAGTGGAGTGTAACACTGCCTGAAATATATTAGTTACTGATGAGTCATCCCACTGAAAAAGGGCTGCTTGCATTATATTATTCCATTGCTATTTTATTACTCTCTTGCTACCCTGTTCCCATGGTGGAGGGTTGTTGTGCCGGGCCTTTGGGAGGGAAGTCTGGAGATAAGATGTGAATTTAATAAAGAAGTCCAGATACCAGAAACAGGTTTTTCATCCAGCATAGCACATGACATTTTTCTAGAGCATGTATTGAAGGACACCATCTCTGGCTTCTTTAGTATTTTTCTGTGGTATTGATTTATATTAGTTTGCAAAAGATAGTATAATGGCATTATTTCTCATTCCGCTAGGAAATTACAATGGATTTCATTTGGCATTGTCTGTTGAAAGCTGTATCTGGTGGCAAACAGATCTCACATTCATAAGAGACCTCTAGGTCTTATAGGTTGACTATGATATTCAGTTTTGGAAGACAGATTACACTTAGTATAATTCCAAAGGCATCGAGGTGAGTCACCTCTTTCTTTTAAATTTCTTGTTTATATATGGTACCTTCCTGCTGCTGTGTTGAGGTTTATATTCCTACCATATTTTGAAAAGGCTTTAAGAAGAAACCTTACTGTGGTTGTAGTCCAAGTTCTCTGCTACCCCAGTGCTCTACTTCCGAAGGCAGTCTCCTACACGTTGTGTAACAGGTTTATGAAAACACATTCTCTGCAGGGGCATTTGTATTTCTTTACAAATAACTCTATCTTATTTGATAGAAACATGATTTTTTAAATAGTTCTTTCTGGTTTCCCAGGAAAATCAGACAGAATCAGATGTAGATGTTATAAAGTTCGAAAGCAGGTGAAATATCACAGACATTTATAGACAGTGTAATGAATGATTTTAGAGAGGGCATGCAAATGCTTGCTAAATCACTTTAGATAAAAAGAAATAGAAACCTTATCTTGAGCATCCTTACCATAATTGTACATTATTTAGAGGAATCATGTGGAAAAAACATCACCTCTGACATTTACATTAATAGTGTGATTTCCAGAGGGATATTTCAGTTCATTTCTTTTCCCTCTCTTTTCTCTAGTGGCTGTTCTTTAGGCTATGTCTTGATATAATGGATAATATAAATCCCACCATTCTTCAAATGTAGAAAGTGATGCTTTGCATGTTGTAAACACTTTTGCCCTATAAGTATTCAAAAGACTCTGTCTGTATGCAGTAGGGACTCCTGCAAACCCACTGGTCTGCATCCACTTATTCAGGACTTTTGCTCTTCCTTTTAACTTTTCTTGGCCTCCTGTGTTCTCTCACAGAGCAAAAATTAATTAGTGCTTCTGTCTTGACTCTAAGTAGATCCCAAGGCAGCAGTTTACAGGGCCAAAAAAAAAAAAATACTGCTTGGTTTTGATTATCATCTATTTTCAGGTTTGCTTAAAGTACTTTACATAAAAGGAAGAAGGTGGCATTTTTAGAAAGGTTAAGTATCTATGTGGATCTAGAAGCAGCTCTGTTATTTATTGATCTCCATTGAAAAAGGTACTTCAAATTGTCAGGAAAAGTGGCCAAAAATCATCTGAACATACAAGCCAGGTAACCTCAGGAAGCTCTGTCGTCTTAGGGAAAGGGCAGGTAACTATGGTGGTGAGAGTCTGTCTTGCTGCTCCTGATTGGGACCAGAAGAGCCTGTGGCAAGAAGGAGGAAAATACTTGGGAAATAATCAGCCTGTGAAAGGCAAATGAGTAAGGGGATTTGTTTGATTAAATCCTGCCTCTGCTGCATAAGTCTTGAGAGATTGCAGAAAGTGTTAAAAGAGGAGTGAGAAAATTTCACTGCTTGAGAGCAGACTGAGTTGACACTGCTGGGACACTCAGGGAGCCAATCTTGTCCCATGGAGACCCTCTGAAAAATGCTTCTTTTTATTTTCTTCCATTTTTTTTTCATCTTAGGTGGAAAGGAGTAGGAATTCAAACAGAAAGTAGCAACATTGCCTGCTCTGCACTCAGAAAGAAAGGATGTAACTTTTTTTTAGGGTGAATTTTTTTGGTTGGTTTGGTTATTTTTCCTTCTCTCTCTTTCTTTGGCTGAGTGATGCTTTAGCTTTGATTAAATAACCATGTAACATCCAACCATTACGGGGACATGTGCATAAGGAGCCCATATACCTCTAAGATATTTCAAACGTTCAAATAAGCCCAGAACAAATTAGACAACTCTGTCTAATTCTGTGCCTTTGATTTAAGAGAATCTGGATGAAGACTCTTCCCACACAAGGCTTGATATACTCAGATATGGCTTATTCCCTTGTTCTGCAATTTCTTAAATAGAAGATCATCCACTGCTGGAAGCAGGTAACCCAACTCAGTTTCAAGAAGAACTGTCTGGGTACATCTCTGGAAGGCATCTGGCCACTAATGAGAAAATGGGGACATAATAAAACAGATTGCTCCTGTTCTCCTCACTGACTCAGTACCAATATGTACAAAGTATTCCAGCTTGCCAAATGTCTCAACAAGCCATTTTCTCTGAATATGAACAAAGATCCCTCAGAAATAATCTGGTCTGTTTCTGTGAGTTGTTGCATAGAATGGATGAAGGTATTTCAGTTATCTTGAGTGGAAAAACACTTGCCGTAATTCCCAAATTTGATCAGATGGAAAATCCAGACAGCAAATTGACATACATTTTATTTTAGCATATGATTTTATCATAGAAGAAGCAGTCTGTGTGTGTTGGAGGAATGCAAAAGACCATTTGTCCTGTCTGACTGTTTGTATAAGCACAACCAGTTTAACTACTACTCTGCAGCAGTACCATCTGTCAGATCACTATAAGGCATGTTTTTATATCACAATAAAGATCCAGTGATAGTTTCCCTTTCATCTTAAAAGAAGTGGGGAAAGAAAATAGTGATTTTGTCTATCATTTATGTCTAACTGCTGCCTCACAGGTGCCAGACTAGTTTTTATCTTTTTCCCCAGGAAAAAAAATACAAACAAAAGGGTCATCAGCATCATCATTACCACCATCACCAACCAAAAAAACCAAACAAAAAGAAACCCCAAACAAACAAATAAAACCCAAAAGTCCCCCAAACCACTCCTCACAACCCTTTCAGCTTCCTCATCATCCCCTAGAAAAAACTGGGTGTCTCATTCTTCATTTTGAGAAGCAGCTTCTGAACTCCCTTTCCTTTGTGTGATGAGAACTTAGAGCTGATGGGAGCAGTGTCACAATACTTCTCTGTGGTTTTGGGCACTGCTTGGGATGTGGTGGGTTCTCACCTTCTGACATATAACACCAACGGTTCAAAGGCATTCTTGAATTATTTTCTGTATTTTTCACACCTGAATTTTAGACCCAAGGTTATTTGCTCCTATAGTCCCATCATCTGAATTGATTTTATTTTGTTAATGAATATGTATTTACAAGTGTCAAGAAATTTTAATTTTCTTCTCCTTTTGCTTTCCCAAGAAAGATAATTTATGTCATAAGAAGCTGAAAATTTTCTCCCTAAGGGTTTTTCCTAGTAGAGAAGGAGGAGTCCTGAATGAGAACTGGACTAGTTCAATGTGCTAAAGTCATCACTAGGTTCATACTTTGTAAATGAAGTCTAGAATTGCATGGTGCAATGATTTATGCCTGGTGAAAAATCTTATTAAGGCCATGAAGTTATACAAATTAATTATCCTCTAGGCTTCTAGGCCTCTTCTGTGTCTGGCTCCAGAAATAAATTCCTACAGAGGACAGAGGTAAAACTGCTTCTGTGCTTATAAAGGGAAATGGCTCCAGTGTGGCTGGGAGAGTGGGGCATGCAAAAGGGCATTGGCACATGAAGGAGCTAAGATCCTAAACAGATTCCTTTGTTTAAGATCATTAGGTCTTCCTGTGCCTCAATTTGATGCCCAAGCAATTGAAGTAAGAGCTCTTCCATACTTTATTGTTCAGTAAAGTACTACAAAGTATTTTGAAGTATAATGAATAGCAAATTTTTTCCTCCTGAGAATATAATCTTAAATAGATCATAAAATCTTTTAGTGAGTCCTTTTGGCTACAGTGACAATATTGAGTGATAATGTCTTTAAAGTCACAAGGCATGACATGAAAAGACAGTTTGAGGTGTGTGAGGAAGATGCCTTTTCCCTGGGGTGCTCATCAAACCACTTCCATTTTCCTGGCTCTATGCTCCTCCCTGATCAGGGGACAGCTCCTCTGTTGGGTGTGGATGGAGAGGGCATGGCCCTTTTCCCTGAGAGTCACAGAGCACTGCAGCTGTGCCTCAGGTCAGCCTCCATTGCTCCCAGTAAGTCAGCAGGAGCCTCCATGCAGTGTTCACTCTCCTGGGATTGCCGAATGGCACTGGTTGGTGACCTTTCCCAGGATGGTGCTGAACACAGGGGATTAATCCCCTCCCTGCTTCTACTACAGCATCTGTTTCTCTGTAACACAGCTCCTGCTCACTCTAGCAGGCAACTTCCTTCCCAAACCTTTTGAGGAAGTTGTATTTCAGTTGCAGTACTTCATAAAAAGCATATTGGAACAAGCTAACCATTAAGAGAATTTTGCTGACCTGCATTGAGTTCTTTTATAATTAAATCTGGCACACTCCAGCTATAGGTTCTGAGTCACCTCTCACATTGCAGCAAGGAGTTACTGAGACCTCCAGCCTTTTGAAATTACAAAAACATTTTGTAAGACCATTTTCTATGTTGATTGAGCTGTAGCTACCTTGGGAAAAGTCTCTGGAACCTTTAAAAGAAACAATTTCTTGTCAGCTCAACGTGACACTCTTAAAAGACTGAGTATTAGGAAATGATTCCATTAAAAAGGAAAAGAATTCTTACTGAAACTTTTAGATGTGCCAAATCCCTATTGACAAGACCTTTCACTTACCACAAATGAGATAAATGGAAATATCAATGTCATATTAGGTAAGCAACTAAATGGAAAGAGTGAGTTTGAAGAGTCAAAGAACCCATTGGGAAAAGCAGAGCATATCTTCAATGGGCTGAAGAAATGAAAAACATTCTTCAAACGGCTGCTTTATCAGGATGTGAAAAGGCCAAGCCTTTATGCTGCTATAATTTATGGATATCTCCTGTTTGTAGGACAAAGTAAAATAGGAAAACTTAATCATATTTCTGCTGGAGGAAGAAAAGACTCAGCTGCCCTTCTGTTTAGAAACTCAAATTAATTTTAACTCAACTACTGTCTGTATGGCTACCAAGAATGAAAAACTAGGCAGAGGTGCACAATGTAACTTTGGAAGCACACTTGCCAAAGACAATGGCAGCAGGAACTCTAAAAGCACATCTAAAATTAGGACATGGCCCTAAAACCCCAGCTACCAAGCTCTTCCCTCCTTTGAGGGGTTAGAAGTAATTGCAATCTGGTCTCTTCAGCTCTTCTTTCCATTTTGGCTTTTATACACATACTATCATCATGATTAATGAAGACATCATCATGCACTAAAAATGTCACATTTGACAAGTGCTCCAATTAATGCATCAAATATTATGCCCAGTTCAAATTCCCTGAACCTGTGGGGTTCACTTGAAAGCAAAGTCCTTCCTCTGGGCAAAGCTCCCAGCTTTCATAGCACTCTCCTGATTGCTATAATGGAGAGGGGAAATGATGACCCCTCCTGCCTCCAGCTGCAATGTCTGAAACTTTACCATTAAGTCATTTCTAGAATCAAGAGAATGTGTTGCTAGCTTTATTTTTGTTCAACAGCAGTGACTTCTGGTGGGTCCTTAAACTCAGCCTAAATTAATTTCCCTTTGTGATATCCTGAAGAATGACTTTCCTAGCCTGTTGAAAGAGCATAGTCAGAATTAACTTGGAGAACCAAGTAACTTGGAGAACCAAGTACAACCAGTTGTGTTGTACTGCAAATCACATGGTTTTCCCTGCTCTTACCAAATTTTAAATTATGATTTAGTCAATGTTAAAAAAAAAACCACAACAAAAAACCACCAAAGCCCTATTTTTCTTTTCTGTTCTTAGAAATATGTAGTAGAATTTAACTTTGGATGACTGCAAAGTGCCCACCCAGCCATTCTCACTCCTCCTCTTCAAAAGGACATGGGGACAAATTAAGACAGAAAAGCTTGTGGGTTTTGATAGGGACAGGGAGATCACTTACCAATTACTGTCACAAAAACCAGATTCATCTTGGAGAAGTTTAATTTAATTTATTGATAGCTAAAATTTGACAGTTAAGTAGGCTAGTGAGAAACAAAAAAATTCTCATATTTCTTCCCAGGCTCAACTTAACTGCTTCATTTTCAATTCTTCTACCTCCCTTCCCTCAGAGCAGTGCAGGGGAATAGGGAGCGGAGGCTGTGGTCCTTTCATAGCAATTATCTCTGCCACCCCTTCATTCTGTTCTGCTGCTCTGTGTGAGGTTCCTCCTTCATGAACTGCTCCAGTGTGGGTCCTTCAGAAATGGACTGCTCCAGTGTGAGCTCCCACATGGGCCTCAGGTCTTGCCAGAAAACCTGCTCCAGCATGGGCTGTCCACAGGCTGAAGCTTCCTTCAGGGCATGTCCACCTGCTGAAGTGTGGGGTCCTCCATGGGCTGCAGGTGGATGTCTGCTCCACTGCCGACTCCATGAGCTGAAGGGTGGCACCTGTGGTCATCTGTCTGGGTTACAGGACACTCCCCTCCTGTTTCCCCTCCTCCTACCCTGACCCACGTGTCTGCAAAGCTGTTGCACCCCCATTTTTTCTCACCTATTGTTCTCACAGCTGCTGTGTGCCATTTTTGCCCTTCCCTAAACATTGTCAGAGAGACGCCATCAGTCTCTCTGTTTTGGCTCAGCAGTGTCTGGGTCCATCCTGCAGCTGGCTGGGACACAGGTGCAGCTCCTCTTTTTTTCCTCACAGGGCCAACCCCTGCATAGTCCCCTACTATCAACACCTTGTCAGTAAACCTAATGCATCAAGGTCATCTGAGAAACTATTATGATCTGATTATTAAAATTATTAGAGAGATGCCTTGGCCCAAATTAAGGTGTAAAGGAGACCGTGTGCCAAAGTCAATATTATGGATTTTATTTAACAGTAATTGTGAGGTGGAGAGAAAAAGAGATAGAAAGGAATAGTAAAAGTGAGGGGGGAGAGAAAGAGAGTGACAGAGACAGATTAAGTAGAAAATATCACCACTCCATGGATCCCACTGGTGTCACCTTTATTTCATCTCAAGTTCCCTTAGGTGGCTTAACTTGGAGTCCAAAGTTCCACTCAGGAGGCATGTTCAGGGAGAGTTGGGCTTTGGTGGTCACAGTTTTTTTATACAGTTTTGCCATAATGGGCAAAACATAACAATGTTTAAACCATTAACTATGACATTCCAGTCTCTCACAGAATCTTGTTCGATACTTCAGATATGGCTCAAAGGTGAAAAGGTGATCCTGTCCATACAAGCCTCTCCTGAGTGTCAGTAAAGTGCATCACTAATTTTCCCTTCACTTACATCTCATTATTTATTTTATAGAATTCCATTATTAAAAATATATATTATCATCTCTGTACTCTGAGCAAGCAGTCACTTGTGGTTTGAAAGGTAATGAACCCACACTGAATGATACTCACAAAGTTATGGTGGAGAGCTGGTATGATACTGGTGATAGGTGTAACAGACTAGATGGGTGATTTGTGGCCCTTATTTCCTGCAGATGCTTGCAATTATCTGGAGTTTGCTCAATTTTACCTGACTGTAGCTCATAATTCTGTTTCTTGTGGATATTGAGAGTGTTTAATTCTGAGGTTCATAGACATTATGTGTCTCTTCAGGTCTGAGTTGGCTATGTTCTGCCAAAATGAATTTATCTTGACAGCATGGCTGTCAGTGTTCCTAGACCAAAACAGGCTTTTGTAGAGAAGTGTGAAATGTGTGCCCCAATTTTCTAGGCTTTCCTAATGCTTGCTGTATGAAAGGCCCTCTGTGAGTTTGCCTATTCATTCTGTTCAAATCATTGCTCAGAAGAATGGGAAACCTTTTTACTTGTCGTCTCATTCAGAGTTGGCTTTTTTAATAGATGAGCCTTACAGATAAAAGAAATCAGTTTTCTTTATTCTGTCAAAGTGAAGGTTAAGACAAGGGTTCACAATTTTGAAAACAAGACACAGGGCAATGAAATGAATTATTAACAGTGCCCTTGTATTTTGACTCACAATCTTTCCACTCCTGTTACATTTCCCTTTCGAGATATCATTTATCTGCTGGACTGAGAGTAAACCTTTTCTTCCTCTCCATCTGTGTAAGCTCCTGAAAATCTTTTTCTTTAGTATTTGACCTTTCTTTATGTCCCTCATTCCCTTCATCTCTCTCTCTCCTGTCTTTACTTCCCCCTTCCCATCCCCTTTTCAATCAATTTGTATACAGATTCTTTAATAAAAACTGGGATCTGGGGAATACATCTCTTGCTGTCTAAACTCATCTGCTCAGCCTGGCTTATTCTGAACATAGATGCTAAAACAAGCTAATTTCACTGATCTAATTTCTCTGGTGTTATGCCAAGCTAATGCATTGTGGGGTTTGTCCATTCCACCATACCAGCCTCACCATAAGCTTCTGCAATGGGTTTTCACTCACCCAGTTCATCAGACCCACTCCAGATGCAGCCCAGATAGCCTGCTAAGTCATGTGCTAATGCAGCAGGGCTTTGCTTTGTCTAGCTGCACTAATCTTCTGCACTACAATCCTTTGTGAATAATACAAATAAGAAAACAAATAACTATACAAAGACATCTGTGCATTGAGCCTGAGAGCTCTACCTCTTCCCATATTTTCACTGAGTGTGTGAAACAACACAGAATAATTTGTCACAGAGTTTGATTTCAATCCCTTTTTTTCTCTTGTAGAAGTACAAGGCGAGCATTTGTTCCTCATATGTTCAAAACTTACTATTTTTCTGATAGTAATTTATGTCCACTGTGCAGAATGTGTCTGACTAGAGCAAACAGTTATTTATATTCCAATTACAATCAAAGAGGCACAGCAGAGTCTCTTCCATCTCCTGTCTCTAACTTAGCTGTATATGTTGTCACTAAATACAACATTTCAGCTGCCATCAGACAGGCTGCTTTGTATTCTTATGAGTTTTCTGCTACAAGTAAAAATCCCAAGGAAAAAGAACTGCATATGTGGAGCACAGCACTGGAAGCAATGATTTTATTTTTCATTGCTCTGCTTGGATAAAAATTTGATTCATGTCTACTGCTTGGGTGTTCTTCAGCAGCTTTAAAGTAATGAATGAGGGCAGAGGTCAAGATGTTGCTATTGTTCCTTTTTTTGAAGCAGAGTTCAAATTCAGCCTACTCTGTCCCTGTGCCTGTTGTAGCAAGCACGGTGTCCCTGGGCCTTCCTCTGCCTCAGGGGCCAGTGGGCACTTGTGTTCATGTGCTAAACCCTCCTCCCCTCCAAGACACAGTGGCCTTATCCATGTGATTTTCTGGGTACAGTGTGGGTATGAGCCCTGCAGAGTCCTTGCCTTCCTGTGAAGGATGCTTGGCCTGGACTATCCAGGCACACAAGAGTGCTCACAGTTCAATGGGATGGGTGCTCAAGCCATGCTATGTGCACAGCCAATGGCCTCAGGACTTCCCATGGATGAAGGAGGTCTGGGGGCACAAGCTGCCCAAAAGGAATATTCTGGCTGACATGAGGGCAATGGCCTTTGCCCTGTGCATGGTGCACAAGCAGCAGTGAATGAGTTCCCTATCCTCCCGTGACCACAGGTTAAGGCTTATTGAAAAGCCTTCCTTCCTCACCCAGATTCCTTTGGACTCTGACTCTCTTAGTGGGGAGGACAATAAGAGGTACAAGGGCTGCAGGGAACTTCAGCATTGCATGAGTGTGCTGGCAGGGCCAGGCTGTGGCCTCACCATGGTGCTGTGAGGGGTGGTTGAGGCTCTGGCCATGAGGAGACAAGGTTACACTTTTGGGGTCAATCTGCCTTTCCCATCCTGGCATCTCGGAGAGGCTCTGGGCAGCTGCACGTGTTTGCCTGCCCTGGGGAGACAGCTCATTACTGCAGAGAGATCTGTGCAGCCCTTTCTCTGCTGGGTTGTATAAGCGAATGTTTCCTTTCCTTTGTTTGGAAATATGAATTTGTGTCCCCAGCTACCTCGGTAGTTATCTTCCTCTATAATTAACAAGTGTTTATGCTTTCCCCATGGGGTACAAGTACAAGTCAATCTTTACTTCCTTTCCACTGTATGCAGTATATTTTTGCCAAGGCTCAAATGCTTTCTAATGTAGTACACTCCATCTCTTTCCTAAAATCAATGTTTCCAAACACAATTAGCAGTGCTGTAATAGACTTCAAAATATCACAAAAGAACTGTGAGCTAGAGGGCTCCAAGTTACCACTGACAGTCTAGATAAGAATATGTTAGCTCTACTGCTGGAGAAAGAAGTTCAATTTTCCCTCTTTTACTCAGATAACAAGTTCCAATATTGTATGCTATAGAAATAATTTACATAATTACAATTGTCATTGATCTGTGCTGCTTTTCCCTGCTGTTGAAAGAAAATATATTTATCATAAAGTTATAAGATAACTTTTTTTCCTTCATACAAGGATTATCTTTCTGTTTGTTCAGTTTGCATGCAACTAACTGAATGCCTCAGAAATTTTAACTCTACCTTTTTCAACTTTTATGACCTTTAGTAAGTAAAAAAAAGGTGTCACTGATCGCAAAATGTCTGTCTAAAAGACATGTTAGTACATTTAATCTGATGACATGATAGACTATTTGCTTCCCAATCTCTTCCATGAGCCCTAAATCACAGGTTTGGCAGTAAGCCTAATAAAAAATGCTAGTTTGATGGAGATGGAAAAGTAACTGGAAAGCTCCTTCTAGGTCATAGAGGAATACCTGTCATCTGCTACTTGTTTCCTTTAGAAAGGGGTACCTCAGGTTTTCATGGAGGATAACTGGCCAGACTCACTCCCTGGTTGCTAAAGGTGGGACTGGAACCCTATGATTCTGAATAGCAGAAATATGTGTACTTTGTTTTTGAAACCAATCTCCTGCTGGTGATGGTCTTTTCCACTCCTAAACCCATATTTAGGTGTTGTCAGTATCACACTGCCTCGACTTCAAAGAACAAAAAGACAAACAAAAGGCTCTTCTTATCTTCTCTTTCCTTTTGCAGAAGATGCAGGATACGGAGAGCTTTTGTTTCTAAATTTAGACATCTGAATATGGCTATAAGAGGACAAATCTGGCATCTGTTTAAAAAAATAAATTGTGGTGAGAAAGCTTTGTGCATATTTTTGATAGATTTGCTAAGTTCTCCTGCCAATGTAATAATCCTCCAAAATAAACCTGACAATTCACTGAAGAGGCCAAGAGTCTAAATCATTATTGATTTTATCCTTTAAATAAAATTCATAAATACATTTTTAATTTGCGGTGACCAGTGAAATGGAATCAACACATTGCAAAGGCAGAAATCTCTCACTTGGCTATAGCTGGAGTTTTGCTAAAGGCAAAAAAAGAGCTGCATCAATCCATTGATTTCAGTAAGCTGTTAACAAAACTTGTGATCATTGTAATCAGGTACATTATTTCCAGTCAGTTCACAGATTTTCACACCTTCACTGCATCAACATTTCAAACAAAACCTTCTAGCCTGGCTCTGAGGAAATGTGGTCTTGACTAATGCAGGAAGCTGTGCATGTGCATGCAAATATTTGCAAATGCAAGTTAGGAACACTATATTTAATTTGTACATAAGGGAAGAACACGTATTAAAGAACACAGTGCTACAGCTGATCTTTAATAACTTAGTTGTGGAACTAAATAAATTTCTTTTTCTTCTTGTCTATGTTGGACAAGTCTCTATCTTCTCACAGAATCACAGAAGAGTTTGAGCTAAAAGAGACCTTTAAAGGCCCCTGCAATGAGAAGGGACATCTTCACTTATATCTCATTCAGCACATACTGATATGGGGTTTTGATCCTGCTAATCTTCTGTGTGCCACTGAAAGCCAAATCAATCACTGTAACTTGGTATGGATCTTGCTTGCATCAGTGCTACCTGTAAACTTTTGCTAGGGAATTTTTGTCAGCCATAGGAAATGCCAGTAAGGCTTTCTCAGGTCAGGTACCAGTCATATCAAGTAGTGATGCAACAAAGAATACTTACTGCCAACAGAAATGCCACTGTCAGGTCCCCTTCTGAGCCCCTCAAGTGCCTGAAACTTTGAGATGCCCAGGGGTTTGCCCTTGCAGCTCTGCCTCCCTTGCCCTGTGGCAGCTGTGGGGTGAGCTGTCACCTGGGCATGCTGAAGCTGCCACAGCAGCACTTTGCTGCTGCTGCTTTTGTACTCTTGTGTTTGCACATCCTGAAGGGCTATGTCTCTTTTGCAATCTTTCTTATTGGAAGTGATTGCCACTAGCATGAGTAAGAGTTTCCTTGTTTTGTTTCTTTTTTTGTGCTTCCCTGAAAGTCACTTAAATCACTGGAGTATATTGCACGCCATCAGCTACAGATTATGCAAAGACATTTTTATGTACTTAAGCTTGTCTCAAGCCTGTCCCTATATTTTTTAAGATGTACAGAATATCAATTTTGTTTCACAATCCGTGATTTACTGGTGAAGTCCTTAGACAAAGTATTGTTTAGATCCAGACATTGAAAGTAAATATAGAAGACAAACGGTAATACTATCCCTGAGGCACCGAGTTTTAAAATGAGATTTTTTTAAAAAAAGCTCATGAGCATGAATCAACATTTGTCAATGTAGGCTTAGGCAGATATTTCCTTTGTGAACTATTACTGTTCGTTATGGAATTTCTCTGCAGACTTTGCACCTAAGCAAAAATTAAGTGATCTGTACAGGAAAGGCCATCCACAGGTTGCTTAAGACACATGACACCAAAACAGGAGTGTTGCTAAGGAGTGTTGCCATAGAATTTCACAGGGAGTGTTGCTGTAGAAAGCAATTAGTGATGAAACTGAACTGCAAATTTTGAAATGGGATCCAAATTTAGAGGACATGGCTGTTTATGTGGACACAAGGACTTCATAAATTGCATTCGGTGTAATTGCAAGGCTGAATGTTCTAATAAGGAGATGAAGTTGCCCTTGTCTCTTCAGTCCAAAGAATATTTTAACATTTTTACCCAAAGGGCTAACTTTGACAAATTTCAGGAGAGACCTTGCTCATATAAGCAATTAAGAGCAGCCATTGGGAAAGTCTTGTAAAATGTAAAACCAGTTTTAAAATCCCTTTTCTACAGAAGGAGTTTTACCTTGGGCCTCACAATGCAAGTAGAAGTATTGACAACATAAGAATTATAAGTAAATAAATATTAAAGCAGGAGGAAAGGAGCAATACAATCCTTTCTTCTCACCTGTTTTGTCTGGATTGGGTCCTACTAAGTGCTGAAAATTCTCCTTATAGATTTCCCCTGCATTAAAAAAAATCTAGGTGGCAAGTACCTCAACTTGTTTATGTCATGGGTGCCTACCTTCCCTTTGAAGTGATGTGAACGAAGTCCTGAAGGTCTCCTGTGAGTTGAGGAGTGCTTTCAATTGCCCATGACTTCAGCAGGTTTGATGATACTGAACATTTCACAGGAGCAATTTCTATTGCACCAGTTCTCAAAATTACAGAGCACAGAAAGTGCTGACAGGGTGTCATGGGGTTCTGACAGCTGGGTCAATTACATGCCAACATTTGAGTGGGCAATAGCTTATGCCCCCTTAGTTTTACTAAATAGCATGACAGAAATGGATAAAAAACACCCACTGCCTCTACAGAGTGACCAATTTCAGTTACAAGGGAGGGTGGGATAATATATATTTATGTGGAGTTTAGAAAATCAAAACTAAGAGTTTTGATCAATTCTAAGAGTGATATTCTGTAATGCTGAAATCCAGAGTGGAGGTACAAACAAACAAAAACCTGTTTCTCATTGAAATTTGTAGATTAGATGAGCAAAATTAGACTGAGGTTGAATCTTCTTAGAAAAACAAGTTAAAGTCCTGCAAATTACCAGAATGAGAATGACATAGCCAATTTCTTGCTAGGAAAGTTGGATCTTCAGTGGTTATAATTAACGAAAGGTTATTTGGAACCATCATACTACAAGACTGTCACTGTGTGTTTTGTCTGAGATAGAGTTAATTTCTTCACAGAAAGGGAGGTTAAGCAATGTGAGAGGCTGCCCAGGGTAGTGCTGGACTCACCATCCCTGCAAGTGCTCAAGAAATGGCTGGACTGGGATTTAGTATGGAAATTTGTGCTGGACACTGTTGATAACACTGGGATGTTTCTGTCACTGCTGAGCAGTGCTTGCACAGAGTCAAGGCCTTTTTTGCTCCCCACTTCATGAGAGAGTGGGCTTGGGGAGTGCATGATTTTGGGAAAAGAGCACAGCTGGGACAGCTGACCCCAACTGACCCAAGGACTATCCCACCCCATATGCTGCCATGCTCACCAACAAAACTAGGGTGAAGCCTGGCTGGGAGGGAGGCTGCTGCTTGGGAACTGGCTGGGCATGAGGCAGTTGGTAGTGAGAAATTCTTTCCACTTGCATCACTTCTCTCTCTTTGCAATTTTACTTTCATTAAAATTATTACTATTCATACTACTATTATTATTTTATTTCAGTTATTAAATTGTTCTTATCTGAATCCCTGAGTTTTCTCACTTTCACCCTTCTAATTCTCTCCCCTGCAGTGCCACTGAAGGAGAGTGGGCAAGTGGCTGTGTGGTTCTCAGTTGTCAGCTGGGGTTAAACCATGACGAGCAGCTATATGGGCTTTCCAGTAATAAAGCACAGTCGATAACAAGCATTGCTGTTACAGCTGCTGTCTTCCATTTCTGTCCAATTCATCTGTCTCAGTGCCTGAAGCTGTTCAGCAAGACCAAGGGAAACAACATTAGCCTCTTTATTATTTATAACTCATTTTTTTCCCTGATAACACGGCAATACCATAAACACCGTTTCCATGGAAACTCAAATAAGACAAAATTACCATGGATATTGTTGTTTATACCTCTAGGAATATAGGTATCTAAAGTTTCAACCTGTTCCAGCATGACAAAGGAATGCAGAAGTGAGTGATATTTTTAATTACTGGGTAATATTGGCTGAGTTGGGTAATTTCTTGAATTGCAGTACTGTGTGTTGCAGTCTTGTTATCCAATTACATCTCATACTTCTCACCAAGTTTACTTCCTTTGAAAGCTGTTCTTTTAAAAATGCAATTATGAGTTCCTTGTGTCTGTAGATTTTGGTAATGCTGAATGGTGCATGACATTTATGTGATGTGGAGTAACAGCATTTAAAGATTAGGAAACCAAAAATTTCTTTGTGGGTTTTGTAATGGAGATGGATAAACCTGAGGCTGTATGGGAAATTAAAAGCAAAATTAAGTGATTTGGACTGTAAAGACCATCCACAGGTTACTTAAGGCATAGCTGAAAAAGAAAATATTTCCTTTAACAGCTCGCTGGAAAAGTAAAGACCCTCATTTAAACTTCAAAGGCAAATTACCTCCAATTGAATGACCCAACCAAATCATGGACTGAATAATTCTATAGTAGAATCTGAAAATCTGAAAATGGGCCAAAGGAGTGGCTTTAGCAATACCACAGTGGTAGGTATTACTATCCTAGTAGAACATAAGGAGTTCTCTTTTATTTCCATGCAGAACGTTACACAACTTCAAAAGTGTTTTTTTTTCCCAGTTATGTGAGAACTAAATTTCTGCTGAACTGGTTGATCTATTCAATCACATTATGTAAAAGAAAGGGGTGTCTATCTCTTATTTCTCCTAGTAAGAGACTTAGTGCCCTTTAGTAAGTAAACCAAAAATGCTTTGGTTCAAAAAAGCAGAGCTTGAAGGAGGATATCTTTCTCATTTGGTGGATCAGACACCTGAAAGGTGTTAACTGCTGCTGCACTGGACCATTCATTATTTATGCAAGGTAGAATTTTATTAAAGCAGGAGACTCAGAGCAAGTTGTCTCAGTTGTCAATAGCAAGCTATCAATAACAATGGTGTTCTGAGCACTGCTCTGTGAAACAAATCCAAAACCATTCCTGCAGAGATGAATTAAAGGAAAGTTCCTTGGTGAAATGGCAATTCAGAGCTGAGGCATTTTGGAGAAAGTCTGGTACAGAGTTAGGGAATAAAAGCAGCAGCTTATTAAAATTAGTCCATTCTTTCCCTAATTTTCTTACAAAGTGCTTAGAACTGAAACATTTGCTCTTGTGGTTTAATGGAACATGCTGTCAGACTTGAACAGAATTTTTAACTCTGACTGGTTTTTTGAGAATTTGGATTTGTTTGTTTGTTTTCATCAGAGCCAAATCTATTTTGCGATCAGTTGCTTTGCAAGCATATAAGTTATTGACAGTGCCAATCTGCAGAATAATGCCATGAATATTTCTTCTCAGCCAGAATGGCTGCTGTTGTTTCCTGATCAAGGAAACTGAAATAGCTCTTCTCTCCTTGGAGCAGAAAGCTGTGATTTTTTTATTATTATTATTTTTTAAAATTTTTTTAGTAAAAGGATCTCTTGAGTTAAAAAGTCTTTTATTTTTTGCAAGACAGCACAGAACAACTTCATTAGGTTTGTGGATGGGCTAGTAAAACAAATTTTTTTTTGGTCTACAATAACAAGGTCCACTAAAATGATTTCTCTATTCTAATGCCATGCTACTAATGCCAGCTCTATGTTGGCAAAGACGTATCTTTTGCTCTTTAGAACCAAATAGCAAAGGGGGATCTACCCATCTGAACAATTCTTGCTTCATAGTCTACTCTTGCACATTGCAGCATGTCACTTTAGATATTCTTGTTTCCTTCTGTTTTATGCAACGTGCTTCTCATTTGTGTCTTTTGAACCAATTCTTCATAGAACTAAGGATGAGATCCAGCTGGATCCTCATTGGATTGGCAGATACATTACAGGACTTGGGGGAAACTTGTGCCTTTCTAGAATAGCAATTGAGTCTGTGGTGTTTGCTCAAAGAAGAAAAGAAGTAATGAATCTATGTACTGTAATGTCTTATGATAAATTAAAAAAAAAAATCTACAATAAATTTGTAGATAAAGCCTGCAGCACTTCAAAGTCTTGGGAAGAACTCCTTGAAATACATGTGGAATTCCCGCATTGGATGTGCTCTAAACCAGTGAACAAATGTGCCTGGGTCCTTTCTCTGACACCAATGCCCACTGGCATGAAAACATTTCTGACAACACTTTCAGCTGCCTAGAAAAGGTAGCTACACACAAGCTGGCCATTGGCAATGTGTGAAGGTGTGTGCTGTGTCCCCAGCTGTGCCCATGAATGGGTTGGCACACTGCTAACTGGGGCAGCCCAAAGCCATGACAGGGGCTGGTATTATGATTAGATGATTTAGTACAGCTTCCCAGAAATATTCCAAACTGTGGTGTACACATAGCCTGTAACTTCACCAGTCCATTTTCGTGTTCAATCAAAAAATAATTCAGGAGGAAAGGAAGCTCTGGGGGCCATGTGGTCCAATCCCTGCTCAGAGCAGAGTCACTTTCTTGATTTAGAGCAGTGAGCTTCAAGTCTTCTCCATACAGCTGCTGAAACCCTCTGTGGATGGAGAAATCTGCTTGGAAAGTCTGTTCCAGTGCTTGGCCACTCAATTTGAACATCTTTGTCCAAGTAGGCATGTGTCACACCTCACTGATGAGCATCCTACTGATTCTTCTTGATGTCTCTCTGCAGGCAACATATTCTTGCAAGTAATGGCCTGGATTTTGTAGTGTGCAGGCACAGGTGTGAGTTGCTGCATGTTCACCTTATTTTCCGTTAGGTGACACTTTGGAATGGGCTCTGTGTGTGCTTGCAGCCCAGCCCAGTGCATAGGTGGAACCTAAGAAGATTTAACACCCTTGGAGGTGTATCATGTAGTGGTGAAGAAAGCCAAGAGCTCAAGACTACCCAGCCCTTTTTGCTTCCTTCTAGTGCCCCATTTTTGTCTTTTTTTCCCCCTGTAGTCCTTTATGTTGCACATTTTTCATAGTTTTTTTAGCTTCTCAGACACAGGAAAAGAGATTTGCTATGGTTTAGAGGAAGGAGGTCAGTCTGAAACAACCAACCTGACTAAGAAATGAATCAGAATGGATGTGGANCAAGCTACCAGAAGCTTCCCCATGTCTGGCAGAGCCAACCCCTTGCAGCTCCAAGACAGACATACTGCTGGTAAAGGCTGGGCCAATTAGAAATGGTGGTAATACCTCTCTGACAACAGATTTAAGAAGGGAAAAAAAAAGTTATTGTGCAGATGTAATTGCAGCCAGAGAAGAGTGGAGTGAGAACATGTGAGAGGAATAACTCTGCAGACACCAAGGTCAGTGGAGGAGGAGAGGCAGGAGGTGCTCCAGATGCCAGAGCTGAGATTCCCCTGCAGCCCATGGTAGAGACCATGGTGAAGCAGCTGTGCTCCTGCAGCCCATGGAGGATCACAGGGATGCAGAGATCCACCTGCAGCCCATGGAGGAGCCCCCCACCAGAGAAGGTGGATGCCTTAGAGGAGGCTGTGAAACCAGGTGAAGCCCATGCTGGAACAGGATTCTGGCAGCAACCTGCAGACCTGTGGAGAGAGGAGCCCATCCTGGAGCAAGTTTTCTGGTAAGATTTGTGACCCTGTGGGAGGCCCACACTGGAGCAGGATGTGACTGAACTGCTGCACCCTGTGGAAGAGTGACCTATCCTGGAGCAGTTTGTGAAGAACTGCCTCCCATGGGGGGACACCAGGGTGCAGCAGGAGAAGGACTTTTCTCCCTGAGCAGCAACAGAAAAAAGATGATGGTCAGTATGAACTGACCTTAACCCCGATTCCTTGTCTCCCTGCACCACTAGTGGGGAGGAGGTAAAGCTTGGGAAGGATCTAGGGGAGGGGGAAAGGTGATCTTAAGATTTATTTTCCTTCTCTTTATCCTGTTCTGATTTTATAAATTCAATTAACATCTCCAAGAAGAGTCAGTTTTGCCCATGATGGTATTTGGTGAGTGATCTCTTGCAGACCTTATCTCAACCTATGAACCCTGGGTTATATTTTCTCTCTCCTGTCTACTTGTGGAGGGGCGTGATAGATTGGCTTTGGTGAGTGCCTGACACCCAGCCAGGGTCAGCCTGCTGCTGTCTGCAGAGCAGCAAGGAGATCAATCTCTGTAGTGAGTGCCTCCTGTTCAGCTGCCACTTGCAGCAGGTCACTTCAGCAAGCCTCAAATTCTGTGTGCTTTGATGTCATATTGCTACCACATTGTGAGCTGGCTGTCTCCTTTATGGTGTCTTCCATTACAACCTGTGAAAACACCATTCCCAGCTATTGTTTCCTTACCAAATGTTAGCATGGCTTTGGCTATTATTTCCTCTAGAGGTAAGAATTTCATAAACATCGGATCTCACTATGGAACAGATTATATTGTTTTCAGCAAGCCAGGGTAGAGGATTTTAATCATTAATTAAATTAATTACACTGGAAAACAGACTAGCAATGGAGATGTTAGCCCAGCCTCTTCATTTCAGCTGTAACAAATTACAAGTTCCTCTAATTCTCCACTCCACAGATGACATCTATCCCCATGTCAGCAGCTCTGCCAGGGCTCTGAAGGTGGCAGGGAAGGGTAGGGAGGTGGGATTGAGGCCAGGGACACTGGGATGGGGCAGGGCCCAGGCTCAGGGTGGCATTCACTGAGATGTGTCATTCAGTGCCAGAGGCCTGTGCCCATGGTGCCTTTGGGGTCTTGCATGGCCTCCAAGGGCTGCTCTCAGTTCATAATCCTCTCCAGTGATCTCCTTCTCTGCCTTAGTTCTCCTCACAAGAACGTGCAGCTGAGCCACCCCTGAACTGTGCCACATCCATAGAAACTAAAAGGAAACAAAAGCAAAACTCTGACATCGACCTCTGTGTTTATGAAGCACCAGCTTGTCTTCACTTTGTCATGCATTGCACTCCTGCCCCCTCAGTTTGGTTGTCTTTAAATATAAGTAGTGGTTTCTCTGAGTTCATGCTAATATGGTTTAAAATATCTCTGTGGAAAGAATCTGGATGACTTTTCCTTCTACAGATAAGGTCTAAGGCTAGCTCTGGTTTTTTTTTTTATGCTTTCTCTTTAACTGCATAGCAAAGCTTTATGTTACAAGACTAATCACACTGGAGATCATGCTATCTTCTTGTGTTAGTCTTCCTTATCCAGATTAAATAAAATCCTATGTGATTAGGGATTGCTTTATGTTCGAGAAATTACTTTTCAGTTATACTGTGTACCCTCTAACTTGGGGTGTTTCAATACTTTGGTATTTAGACATGCTGAATGATGTGATGACAGAATGAGGGGAAATAGCCTCAAGTTGCACCAGGCAAAGTTTAGATTGGATATGGGGAAAAATTTCTTCACTGAAAGGGTGGTCAGATATTGAAATAGGTTGCCTAGGGAAGTGGTGGAATCACCATGCCTGGAAAAAAAAATAAAAAAGCACTTGGATGTTGTGCTTAAGAACATAGTTTAGTAGTGGACAAGGTTGTGCTGGGTTATCAGTTAGACTCAATGGCCTTAAAGAACTTTTCCAGCCTTAATTCCTCTATGATTCTATGATGTTTTTTATGGGAAGATGAGGATGACAGTGAGAAAGTAAAAATCCTAAAGGAGTATTGTGAGATATTCAAAGTATAATCACAGAAGAAACAAAGTAGAAAGTATTTCCTGTAGCATTGCTTAATCCTGGAAATTTTATGGACTTCTGGCAGAATTGTGACTTTCCATTTAGTTTATTATAGTTTCTTTAGTGAAGTCATGGGACCATAACATAGAAAAAACAGTATACAATTTTCAATGACGATGCATCTGATTAATTTGGTGCAGGCTTTTAAAACTCTCTCAGTAGGTAATGATTTCTTCCAAGTCACTAGATTTTTTCAGAGCTTTCTGAACCATAGTGGTTTTTCTCAGATACAGTTCTATGGCAGTGTGAATGAAAGGGAGCATGATGGGTATAGTACCTTGAGATTATTAAAAACACAGGTCTATTGTTTTCCAAATGTGATTGAAAATTATATTTCTTTACTTCTGAATAAATTTTGTCTCACCTGTCTCTTGCCTCTGCCTACTACTACTTTTCTAAGACATTAAATGGGTTTTTGAGATGTTTTGTCTATGAAAAAGAAATGAGATTTATATTCAGGTCAGCATTGCGGTCGGGGAAAAACTGTCCTGAGATTATTATTTTTCCATAATTGCTTTTTTCTTGGTTGTTTTTCGACCAGCTTTCCTCCCAAGTCCCTCTTATTCAGGATGCTTGAGGTGGAAAAAGGTCTCTTAAATTCTGTGTGTGGCGTGCCCCCGCGTCATCTCATTCTCCGAGTGTGAATAGCTTGAGTCTGAGGAGGGATTCATCCCAGCTGCCTTGCATTGCCTTGCATACATTATCACTGTTGTGATGTAGTGTGGTGTGGTATCACTGTGGTGTGTGTAGTGTGAGGTGAGCTGCAGGAGGCTGGGCAGTGCTGCTGTTGCCTGTTACCTGCTCTGAAGCTCCAGGCAGTTTGTGCACAGTGAATGGGATGCCTTCCTGGGTCACTGACCCCTCATGCACCTCGGGCAGAAGCACATCTCCGATGAGGCTGTGTAAAAGGCAGTGATTTTTTTCCCCTCGAGTCTGTGGACCCCCGGAGGTGTGTGAAAAATTGTGTAAACTCAGAGCACACACAATAATGCCAGTTCCAGGAAAGGTGCAGGGCTGCGGTTTCTGGGCAGATTGAAAAATCACTGGAATAGTCTGTGTTTGGAAAAGACTTTCCCTCACCACAGGTAGACAGGTGCACTTGTAGGGTTCTTTTGTAGGAAAGTCTTCAGCAGTCCTTCAGCCCATCTTACCCTCTGAGAGTTCCTTGGCAGGCAAATGTGAAAAGGACTAGAAAAAGTGTGTGTGTAGTAAATTACAAGTGGAAATATTTGATAAAAATGGAAATGTGCATCTTGTTGATCTGCGCTCTTTCAGGGTATGTTTAATGATGTCTGATGCTTCGAACTTCAAGAGACTAGCATTTAGAATAAAACATGTTTCATATTCATTATCATGACAACTCTCCTCCCTCTCCACTTCCCCTGTTGAGGCTGCACGTACTTTGTTTAATAATAGAAATTCTGATAGGTTTTCTAAGAGAACAAAACCTCTGAGAGCACAGTTCAATTCATAGTTACAACTGCTGCCTATGTGTGCTGCTTTTATTAATTTTTGAGGCAGCAGTCAATTATTGAGTCCTCAGATTTTTTTTCCTTCTGTGTTGAAGAGCCACTGGAAGGCAGTACATTAAGCATCCCCTCTAACAATAAAGATATCTGAACCTCTCCATCAGAAGGGTTCTGTATCCAATTATTTGCAAGCTCCTTGCAGGTATTATTCTATGGAGTAATGGAAAGAATATTTCAGTCATTCTCTGCACTGATAGTAATTTAATAAAAATAAAAAGCTATTGATTTTTTTGTTAGCTGTGTTAAAAGACCACTGTAATCTTGGCCTCACTCTGCTGTTGGCAGAACATTTGCCAGCAAGTAGATTTTTTACTTTTCCTGGGGCACCATTTATTAAATGCTATCTTAATGTGTACAGATGATTAGATTTGTTGAAGTGGGGGAAGGTTTATAATACCTTCCTGTTATTTAACTTTTCTTAGTCAATTCCGATGTTAGAAGCATTTACAGAGATTTATCTCCTATACTTTGTGATTTTGTTTCTTCCATTCCTTAAGCCAAATGTGCCTCTGAGGTTACTGAGCCTGCACTTACTGGGCAGGGGCTACTTTTGATGGAGATAGAAAATAACATTATATTTGCTGGCACTTACTGAAGTAACCACTCTGGGATGACAGAGGAATGTGACTTAAGCTGTTCAGTAAACCTCGGCTTGAATAAGGAGTTAAATCAGTAAAGCTGCACTCATGTAAAATAATTTATTTGTCTAAAAGAGTTGATCAACTCTAAACTAAACTGCTCAGGGATACACCTTCTAAAAAACTTTTCATATAATCTATTCCCTTTAAAGGTTTATATTCATCTACATTGACCATATCTAGAGTCTACACAATTCTTGGAGTGGTGAATTTCAGATGTTGAAAAATTAGTTACACATTTTTATTGCATTTTAGGTACACTTTTATCTCACTGAAACAATGTTTTCTGTGATGCTGAAACATAAAAATTTGAAATCCTTTTGTCAAATATGATTAATCATGATGAAGTCCTAGAACATTTATGCAGGGGCAGGTATTTGTCCAGGGAAGGGCAATGAAGCTGGTGTAGGGGTCTAGAGGGTAAATCTTATGTGGAGTGGCTGAGGGAGCTGAGGGTGTTCAGCCTGGATAAAAGGAAATCTGGGGGTCACCTTGTTGCTCTCTACAACTACCTGAAAGAAGGCTGTAGCCAGTTGGAGTCAACTTCTTCTCCTAGGCAAATTAAAGGACAAGAGTATGTACCAGCACATACTCAAGCTGCACCAGGGGAGATTCGGGGTGTGCATTAGGAGGAATTTTTTCAAATAAAGGATTGCCAAACACTGGAATGGAGTGCCCAGGGATGTGGGGGAGTCACCATGCCTGGAGGTGTTTAAGGAAAGACTGGGCACAGCACTCAGTGCCATTGTATTGTTGGCAAGGTAGTGTCCAGTCAAAGCTTGGACTTGATGACCTCAGAGGTCTTTTCCAACAGAATTGATTCTGTCCTTCTGTGATCTTCACCTCTAACTCTCTTAAAGATTTAGAGCTCTTGGTTGGGATTGGAGAGTCAATCTTTATTTCCACATGTGCTCATTTTGACTGGAATAGACTTCATTTTCTTCATAGTAGTTAGTATGTTTGGATTTGTGCTGGAAAGAGTGCAGATAATACAGGGATTTTTTTTTTTTTTTTACTGCTTGGGNTTCATTTTCTTCATAGTAGTTAGTATGTTTGGATTTGTGCTGGAAAGAGTGCAGATAATACAGGGATTTTTTTTTTTTTTTTATGGCTGAGCAGTTCTTTCACAGAGTCAAGGCCTTTTCTGCCTCTCACACCACCCCACCAGTGAGCAGGCTGGGGGTGCACAAGGGTTGGGAGGAGATACAACCAGGACAGCTGACCTCAACTGACCCAAGATATATCTCACACCATAATGACATCATGTTCAGCATATAGATCTGGGGAAAATAGAGGAAGGCAGAGACATTTGGAGTTCTGGTGTTTGTCTTTCCAAGTCACCATCACTTATGGTGGAGCCTGGCTTTCCTGGAGATGGCTGGACACCTGGCTGCCCATGGGAAGTGGTAAATTAATTCCTTGTTTTGCAACAAGGGCACTTGCAGACACATCTCACCACTCAACTCTCCAGAGAGTTTCAAGGAAAGGGAGCACCTGGCAGGGTTCATATTAGATACCTACTCTATTTCAAGGACAATGACAACAGGCTATGACAATTTTCAATGTCAGTGACATTGTTCTGAGCAATGTAATTTGTAGGTTTTTTTCATCACTAATATCAGGAGAGAGTCACAGGATACCATAAGCCTTATGCTCAGACCCAGCTGTGTGGATGATTTTGTGAATACATCCTGACCAGTTAAGGACGCTGGCACATAGTCCTCCAGATGGGAATCACAGAAAGGATGAGGCTGAAAGGTACCTCTAGAGGTCATCTTGACCAACCCCTTGCTCAAGGAGGACCACCCAGAGCTGGTTGCCCAGGACCATGGCCCAGACTGGTTTTGAATATCGCCAAGGTGGGAGACTTGACAGCTTTTCTGGGCAACTCATGCCAGTGCTCAGTCACCCTCACAGTGAAAAAGTGTTTCCTGACCTGGAGAGAAAACCTCCTGTGTTTCAGTTTGTGCCCGTTGCCTCTGGTCCTGGCACTGGGCACCTCTTCTGTCAGTGTGCTTTCCAGCTGGATGGTCCCCAGCATATACTGGCCCATGGGGTTGTTACTCAGGTGTGGGCTGAAGAATAACAGGTTTTCAGTTCTCCTTGTTGAACTTCATGATATGCCCTGAACTCCATCTCGTGTTTGCTGCAGGCAAGACTGCCTTTGACCCTCACAATCCCAACAAGACCCTCACTGGTGAGAGGTCCAACACAGTGTCTTTCTTCATGGACTCCTCATTTGGAGGGCAATGATATAAAGGACCTCCTGGATTGCTTTTGTCCTGTCCTGTTGTCCTGAGATCAAAGTTTCTCTGAGAGCCAGGGCCTGTGAATGTGAGGCTAAATGAATGGCTTGCAGTAGGCTGTGACTGCCAATGTCCTTCCTGACCATATGTTAGGAAGTGGTGTAGGGTCTTAAGGAACAGGACACTTATTCCAATTGCCTCATTGTGGTCAGGAAGCATCTGGTCATCTCTAGATGGAAGCTGGCACTGCTATCTTTCTCTTCAGCTGTGGCACAGCAGTGCAGTGCTAGAAAGCCTGCTGTGACAATTGCTATGATGTTATGCAAACCCCGATTGTATATCCTTTGTCCTGAATTGACACCACCAGTAAGGATCCTAATTCTAGAAGTTTGGCATGCCCAGCATTATAAAGTCATCAAAATCACATCCAGTGTTCAGTGTTCTCTGAGAGAAGCTATGACTACTGAATAGTGAGAAATACTTTCAATCTTGCTTTTGGAAAATCAGTGATCACACTGTAATTTAAGCACGCTGATACTGGACATACTCACTGTTCATATTATGTATTATTACACTTCTGTGTGTTTCAGAAGTCAGGTGTTTTCCTTCAGAAACTTGTAAATGGCCTTTCCAAACTGTGTCATATGTCACAGTGAAACAAAAGAATGTATATATCTATCACAGTGCACATGTCCTATGTTGACCACTGCATCCCCAATGAATAGCTCAGGTACAGCCCAGTTCCAGTCAGTTTTCCCTTTTTTCCTCTTCTCTCAGTGAGGCAGCTTTTATGACCCACTGAGGGGAGTCCAAGACCTGACTGCTATGGGTGTCACTTGAGATGCCCCTCTAAGGTCAGATGAACACACTCAAAAAGGTCCAAAGAGATCAATCATGTGATCTGACAGTAAAATTATATGAATGCTACCTCAGGTAGATCTGAGGCCAGAATTTCTGGGGAAGAAAAACAAACATGGGATAAACTTTATACTCAATGCTAAAATAGTGAAATATTTAGCAGATACAGACATTCAATCATAGGCCATAGTCTCGTCCTGCTACTATGGAACACGTACATCATAATAGATATCTTTTTACTTCTTGTTGCATTGCCAATTTTCAGGAAGAAAAACAGAGAAGGCTTTCACAAACTTGTATATCAAAGGTCAAATAATGAATTTCCTACAAAGTTTAGTCAAAAGCCCATCACTTTATTGTAAAGAGCTTTCCTGTTATCTCTAAAACTACATTAGAAAATACTAAGAGTTGGTTAGAACATTTCCTACAGCATTTTAAATAGGAAGTGAAGTGTTCTTTTAATTTTTATGTCTGCCAGCTGTTTACTTCACTGAAGCAGGGTATAGTTTTTATGAATGATAACACATAACCCATTTTCTAAAAATGCTTTGGATATTTCATATGATTTCAGTGTCCCTGGGTAACTGATAGGAAGAAATGGTATAACAGCCTTTAATGTTTTTTCCCTTGCCGCTGTGGTAGAAGCTGTTAGACCCATCAAACTGATAATGAGGAATATACCTTCCATCAGCCTATAACCATGAAAAGAAAACCTTCCCAATTACTGTTCAAATTCACTGCCTTCCTTTGCTTTAACCTAATTTCCTTAGTACTCAGGTCTTTTTCTGGTGCATAGCATATTTTTCTAGCACATTCCCAGCTAGGAGGGAGTGCTTGTGCCCCACCGTGTTTTTCTTTCTGGTTCAGTGTTTTTCTCAACAATTTTCCTCTGATTGCAGCCAGTAATCAGCCAGCAGCATCCTGCTTTGGTCCACTCCTGTGCTGCTTTCATTGCCTACACCTGTTATGTTGCAAAAGGATTTCTAGAATAAAAAAGTGACATTATTCAGACTTTTTCAAGTTCTACTCAATAGCTGCTAGCATTTGCTTGGATGGTTTGATACCTGAGCACTAATGACCCAAAAGTAAGTGCTGTAGTTTGATAACCAATCACCAAAAACATAATGAAAATATGCAATTAAAATGCTTAGTTTTACTAGAAAACATCATGTTTTAAATTTAAAAATTTATTATTTTCTGGTGAACATAATTTTTCACTGTTAATGAAACTGCTTGTGTGCATTTCATACCTTTCTTTTCAGAGTGAGTAGACAGCAGCAGAGACAGATCTGATGAGATTCTTCCTTTAACTCTACCTTACTTTATATCTCAGACATGCAGTTAACTAAATCTAAGGTACCCTCCACAGCTCCCATCAAAGTCTTTGGTGAGAAATAAGGATTTCTGGGACATGACTCATCTGGCTTATTTTAGGCTGCTCCTTCGGGATGACGTGAATCACACCTAAATGGCTCTTTCTCTGAGCTGTTTATAAAAGACACTGATGGTGACTGGGTCAGTCAAATCCCATCTCTCCTGTCCACAATGTGCATCATGGGTGGTTGATGTGATTGCAATTCACACTAACTCAGCATCTGAACTTGACATCTGATTGCTGGTGTCTGAAATCATAAAATCATAGCATCATAGAGTCATTAACGTTGGGAAAGGCCTCCAAATCATCACGCCCAACCTTTGACTGAACACCACTATGTCAACCAAACCATAGCACTAAATGCGATGTCCAGTTGTTTCTTGAACACCTCTAGGGGTGGTGACTCTGCCACATCCCTGAGCAGCCAATTCCAATGCATGGAAGCCCTTTCAGTGCCGAAATTCTTCCTGATGTCCAACCTGAACCTTCCCTGTACAGCTTGAGGCCATTTCCTCTCAACCTGTCACTGGCTGCCTGGGAGAAGAAGCTGACCCTCACCTGGCTACAACCTCCTTTTGGAAAGTTGTAGAGAGGGGTGTGGTGTCCCCTGATACACGTTTTCTCCAGGCTGAACAACCCCAGGTCCCTCAGCTGCTCCTCATATTGTTTAGACCGTCCACCAGCCCTGTTGCCCTTCTCTGGACACATTCAGTGTCTTTCTTGAAAAGAGGGACCTGGAACTGAACACAGGATTTGAGCCGCACCACTGCTGAGAATAGCAGGACAATCACTACCCTAATCCTGGTCACGGCATTCCTGGTAGAGTCCAGGATGCCCTTTGCCTTCCTGGCCACCTGGGCACATATAGATTCATGTTCATTGTCTGTCAACCAACACCCCCAGGTCCTTTTCCACTGGGCCACTCTCCAGCCACTCTTCCCCCAGCCTGTAGTACTGCATGGGGCTGTTGTGACCTAAGTGTAGGACCTGGTACTTCACCTTATTGAATCTCGTACAATTGGCCTCAGGCCATTGATCCAGCCTGTCCAGATCCCCCTGCAGATCCTTCCTACCCTGCAGCAGATCAACACTCCCACCCAACTTGTAGTCTGGGAACTTGCTGAGGGTGCACTCAAAGTCTTCATCCAGAGCAGAAAAATTTTTGTCTACAGAGATGAAACAGTTATCTCTCTAATATGGGCGATTGTATTTTTAAACATAATGGAAGAAATTATATTAAACAAAAATATAAATAAACAAATGGGGTAATTTTATCTTTAAACAAAAATGATGAGCTCTTTTTGGTATCTTAGGCAGCTATACATTTTTCAGGATTCATGGAGAACTGCAAATAATAATTAGCTTGATGACTGAGTCACATATTTATAGAATTTGTTAGAATTGTAGATTCAAAGAATGCTTTCCCTCAAAAAGCATCAGAGAATCTTTGACAGATACAGTGAAAAAAAAGGGATATTTTTCAGGGTGCTTGATGAGGATGATAAGAAAAAAGACACCTCCTTCTTGCCCTAAGGTGAGGTTTGAACTCAGGAAGATATTCCTGAAAAAGTCTGATACATGAAGTTCTGAAACAATCTTGTATGACTTTTTTTTCTTTTCAGTGATATTTAATGGCTGTTCGAGCTTCAAGACATCAAGCAGATGGAAAATGCCTGTAGTTCACCTGCTGCTTTTAAGCAGCAATAGATGTAAGAGTGAATTATATTTTCTTTAGTACAGATATCCAGAAAGTTTTACCTGCCTCTGGTGTTGAAAGAAAACATGTAACTGGCACTTCAGTGAAGGAAATATATGTGTGCACTTATGGAGACTTTTTTTTTGAGGGCAAGCCATAAGTGGAGGGAGTGGAGGGTGTCTTCCAAATCTTGTGTGAATACCACTATTCAGACAGTCTTCTGCAAACACAAAGACCATGTCACAGACACCATTCACATTGCAGAGAACAAAAACTATTTCTCAAAATACTTGATGAATCTTCTGGGAGTAGAGCAGTACCAAATATGGAGGTTTTACTACAAAATCTCCTAGCCCTAGGTACTGAAATAAAAAAAAAAATCTCAAATAAATTCACCTCTACGCATAGTGATGTTATAGATGTGTCAAATTCATTTTGTGGTTGTCCCACATGGACATAAGTTTTTGCTCTGGTGTTGCTGTCTTCAGTGATGAGAGAACAAAACAGAGATACTTAATGAGATCCTAAACTTTCTCCCTCCAGTCAAAATATGTCTTTTGAAAATAGCCCTGGTTGGAAGATTGAGGAAACCTAAACCTTTTCCCCCCTAGACTATTAATACTATCTTGTCTCCATATAAGTTCTATTTCCTCCATTCCCTTCTCTACAACTGAATTTTTATTAATTTCTTCAAAGAGAAGACTTTAAAGAGACATTACAGGTACTCTTTAGACTTTGATTTCTTTATCTTTCTACTACTCCTTTCCATTCACAAATACAAACTTCTAGTTTGTTTTTCTCCATTTTGCTTCTGTTATCTCCGAGTGTCCTCAGATGCTTTTCTTGTGCTCTGAGTGTCAGCTGATAGAATTTCCCCATATTCCACACTTAAGATACCCAACTCACCATTCTAACCCTCTTCCAGGCCTTCCTTTTCTTCCATTCCTAAGCTTGTCATTACTCTAAAATCTTTTCTTCATCCCATCTCCAGTCTCTCCTCTCTCTGATATATTTCTAAAACTTCTCTGACCAAGGTCTTTGATGATGGCAGCTGCATCTCAGACCCACAGTCAGTTTAGCTTTTCCAAGCAACCAGGCTCACACAGCATGTTTAACCAGGCTTTTCTACCTTAATTCTTGCCCTTCCCCAGGGACTCTCTCCTCTCTGGGCTTCTTTCCTACTCTCTAATCATGTTTTTTGGAGACAATTCCTTTAACATTTTCTGGGTTTTTGGTACCTCTTTTATGACCCTTTCGGCAGGAACTGTCTTTGAATAATGTAATCAGAAAACAAACTCAGCTCTGGTCCCTAAGAAGACAGACAAATAGATTTTTCTCTTGTACCAAATCCTGGTTTCTCTATTTGGTGCTCCCTTCTGAGTGTTCAGTGATACACTTTACTTACCTGTGACTAAAGGTAAATTCATTCTTTCAGGGCCACTTGGCAGAGACTGGTCCTGTTTGTTCAGTCTTTAGTCAGACTGGAATGCTGCAGCAATATGACAGTTCAAATAACGAATAATAAATAAGTAACAATCCTAAAGTTGAACTAGATGGAAATAAATCAATGTTGAAATGAATGGTGTGTTACTTGTGAGAACACTTACAGGCATTAAATAAATCTGCATTTGAGTCTATTGTTCCATTTAGTTGGGCCAATGTCTTTGATACTTCCAAAACCAATATGTTTTGGTGATATTGAATGAAAACATTTTATGTAAATATTGATCAACAGTATCAGATGACAGTCATGCTAGGTTTTGAATACAATTTGGAAACTCTAACATTGCCAGTAATTTGCTTTCTTTTGGTTTTGCCAATCTTCTGAAGAATTAGAAGGTGTAAAATGGATTAGATGTAAAGTGGAGATATATCATAGGGATGTAGAGTCAAGGTGATGCAACAAGGATCTCACTGTTCCTTTAGAATTACAATGTTAATAAAGTGATAAATACTCCATTCTCATCTTAATTTTAACAGTAAATTTTAAAGTGGTGTACCAATAAATAGTAATGGCTTGTAAAAGAAATGTTTAGGTCCAACTAAATTTCCACCTAGCTTTTCATTTCAAAAGCAATAATGTGAAAACATTTGCACACAATCAAGTAATTCTGAGGGGATAAAATAGCCTATGAGCTTGCAGTGATTGTATTGGATAAACCCTGGCTTTAACTCTCTCTATTGATTCTTCCTCCTTTCATTTACTTGATACTCCATGGAAATCTTCTCATCCAGGCACCTGTGTTTTCTTAAGAAGGTACAATCAAGGCAGATGAGTTTATGTCCATTTTCACCCATGCATGAAAGTACTGGAGGAAGACATGAGTTTTTCTATCTTATTCTTCTGTGAGGCTTTATTATTCACCATGTAAGACAGCTTCTCTTTGATGTCTCATCTGTAGAAAAATAACACATTTACCTTCATTGCCACCTTTTGATTTACAGTGCATGTTGAAAACAGTTGTTGAGTGAAGCAGACTTCCAAGCTGATGGTTTGAAATCAGAGCCAAAGAACCTTTTCAATTCTAAAAAGACTTCTTAGGTAATAGATTCTAGCCACTAACTTAGCACTGGCTTCCAAGTCCACCACTAAACCATGTCCTCAGTGCCACATCTACCCTTCCTCTAAATGCCCCCAGGGATGGTCACTCAGCCACTGCCCTGGATAGCCTGTTCTGGTGCTTGATAATCCTTTCAGTGGAGACATTTTTCTTAATATCCAATCTGAATTTCTCCAGGTATGAGGGGTATGAGGTAGTTTTCACTTGTTCTGTCACTTATTACCTGAAACCAACCACCATCTGGCTACAAGCTCCTTTCAGGGAATTGTAGAGAGTGCTAAGGTCTCCAGCTGAGCCTCCTTTTCTCTACAGGCTACACACCCCCAGCTCCCTCAGCCCCTCCACATCAGACCTGGGCTCCAGACCCTTCCCCAGCTCCATTGCCCTTCTCTGGGCTCACTCCAAAACCTCAAGTCTTTCAGCTCCACCAGTCTTTCTTGTAGTGAGGGGCCCAGAACTGAGCACAGAATTTGTGTTGTCCCACCAGTGAGACTGAGCACAGGGGGACAATCACTGCCCTGGTCCTGCTGGCCCCACTGTTGCTGATCCAGGTCAGAATGCCATTGGCCTTCTTGGCCACATGGGCACACCCTGGCTCATGTTCAGCCAGTTGTCAACCAAGACCCTTTTGCTGAGCAGCTTTCCAGCAACTCTTTCGCCTGCCTGAAATGTTGCCTGGGGTTGTTGTAACCCAAGTGCAGGACCCAGCCCATTGATCCAGCCTGCCCAGATCCCCTGCAGAGCCTTCCTAGCCTACAGCAGATCATCATTCCCCCATAATTTGGTGACTGCAAAATGATTGAGAGTTCCCTTAATCCCCTCACCCAGAAAATTGATAAAGATTTTAAACATTAAAATAGGACTGAGCCCTGGAGGACACCACTTGTGACCAGCCACTGACTGGATGTACCTGTATTTACACCTCTCTTGGGCCCCAGCTGTCCTGCCAGCTTTATCCAGGCAGGAGTCCACCCATCCACACCACTGGGAGGCAGCTTCTAGAAAGTGCTGTGGTAAACAGCATCAAAGGCTTTACTAAAGTCCAGATAGGCAACATCTACAGGCTTTCTTTCAACCACTAAGTGGGTCACCTTGTCATAGAAGAAGATCAGGTTAGTCAGGCAGGACCTACCTTCCTTACTGGCTGGGTCTTATCACCTGATCATCCTATTAAACTGTTTATTCATTAGAAATATAATAAACCTACTTGGTAGCTAGTGCATCATATGATTATCAATGCTGGATATAAAAGAAAATAGCACTAACAATAACTTGCATGTTTCAAACTAGTTTCAGTAACACCCCCTTTTTGATATTGCTCAATGGTGTGTACTGTTGTTGTCCTTTGAGACACAGAATACCCTTGTTTCCCTGACTGAAAGCATGTGAAAACCTTTATCGGGGAGAATCCAATAAAATTTAAAAAAAATTTAAAATTTAAATTGATGTCATAGTTCACTTCCATACTTGAGGGAAAACCCAGTTTGTATAAAAATTGCTGGGCTGATGGTCTCAGGGCCAAAAATTTCAGCTAGAGTAAGTTATGTGGTTTGAAGGAACTATGGAGATACTTAGCTTTTAGCCTCCATCTTACAGAGTGTTTGTCTTCTGTGGGCTTCCTGAAATGCATATTAAGCAAGAACTGGTGAGAAATGAAAGCACTCAGATAATCTTACATCTGTGCATATAAGGCTTTCCATGGGGTAGTTTAATGTCTGTAATGAACACAATCTTTAGTCCAATAATGTCAAACAAATTGATTATATTGACAAGGTAGGCGAATCTTGTAAAATTTTGGATATCTGCAGCAAGATCTTTCACAGTGTCTCTGCTAATGTTAACCAATTGTAGACCATCTGAAGGTCTGAATGCTAGTGTTACATTCAGGTAGAAATTGAAAATAAATCTGCTACAATTATAAATTTTGAGCACCAAATGTTTCTGAAGTTTCTATGCTTTTCAGGGAGTTGTGTTCTGATCATTTTGTTAGAGTGATTAATGTAGCAGTTTAAAGCTGCAGGGCACAGAAGAAACATCTTTTCAGCATTTTGCTCTTGTCTTGAACCACCAGTTATCTCTCAAGGTCCTAACTGTAGAACAATTTCTTGTGAAATTGGGCAAAATCATAGCAGAATCATCAGACCTTTGATGTGTTGGGTTTTTTTGTTTTGTTTTCGTTTGTTTTTTTTTTTGATCTGGTAGTGATATTTTGAAGAGCTAGTCACCATAGTAACAAAATAGGTTTTACAGGCTGCAAACAGTTCAAGAGTCTGTTGAACTGACAAAATGGCATGGTGCAGACAAAATAGAAAAATGAGTTGTGTGTCTTTTGGGACTGCTGCAGGAAAGGATAAGCTCTTTTTGTTTGATAAATTTTTGACCTTGAATATGATTTTTTTTCCCCAAATGTGAATATAAAGTGTGTCTAAATACTAAAAGAAATTCTGTAGCAAATGGCATTGTAGGTGGTGAGTTCTGGTTTTGTAGTGCTGCAATCTCTGTCATGGCTGTATTGGAGTTGCCTGGAGAATATGTCAAAACCAGGGGCTGGGGTGTGTAAGTGGGTCAGCACAAGGACAGGTTTCTGTCCCTCCTGGCAGTGCCACTGCAAGCAGGGTGCCCTGGGGGCTGATCCTGGGCTGTGCTGGTGGGCTCAGTACATGATGGAGCATCTTGAGCATGGCACAAGGTACCTTAGGCACAGTCCTAGAGCCAGGAGAGGGGCACTATGGCAACCTGGAGGTCCTCAGTGGCTGGAGTGGGGGATCAGGGACAGCTACTGACACAGCCCCTGAAAGGCTGGGTTAAGGACATCCCACACCTCTTGTGCCCCTTGGCTGGCTGTTAGTGGAGGAGCTGGGTACAATTTTTTTTCTTCTACAATACATTCAACTGTGTTATGAATGTAGATGATCAATTAAAAACCTGCCTCCTTGACTGAACATGATCCTGGGATTTTCTGGTCTGTGAGTCTCTGTGATTGCTTTTTTTTTTACTTGACTGTCAGTATTTCAGGGAAGGTCATAAGTCTAGCTATACTTTTTTCCAACTCTTTGTCCTGGCTTTTATTATTTTTTTCTAATCTCCTAACTAAAATCCAGTACTTTCACCATATTTCTCTTTTTCCTTCTGGGGTATTAACTCCTTCTTTCTGATTCTGGCTGTCAATGAAGGTTGTCCTGGCAGTACAGAGGAGGGTTCAAGTGCTAGTTTGCTGAGCGTACTTAGGTTCCAGAGAATTACACTACCTGTGGTAAAGCTAGTGTTGCTTTTAAAAAAGTCTGTTGAGTCCATTGCTTTTATCCCCATAGTGAAACTTTCTTTCTTTTATTCTATATCTCAGGTTTAAGACTTCTAGAGTGCAGAAACCTAAAGGGAGGTAAAGGTGCAAGGAAATTCTTATCACACCTATATCATCAACTAATCCTTGATTAATCCTTAAATGAGATTTTTCTCAAGTCCACTCGTCCTCTGTACTCAATTGTACTTGGAAGCATTCATGGAGGGGGAAGTTTAGATTGAATTCTGAAATATTCTTTAGGGGAAGAGACTGTCTCACCCAATTCTTGTTCACATGTGATAAGCAGACAAGACCTGGTCTGGTTGAAGAGGTGACAGTCTGGGTTACCAGCAGGTATCCTGGGCTCAGCTCACCTTCAGCCTGTTAGGGATGCAGTAGATCCAAGTTCAAGTTGAACTGTACCAAATAACCTGGGAAGTGGCCAGGGAATGTGACTGGCATGCTTACATATATTCCTGAAGCTGTTGCTTGCATTTCATGACAGATGGAGCTGGGATTTTCCAATTTCCTGTAAGGGGGAAGTATCTGGGGTAAAAAGAAAAAGCCTGGTGAATTCCAGCATTTTGGAACAAAGATAAGCCCTGCAGTAAAACAGCCAAAATAGAGGTATCCAGGCAAAGAACTAACCACTTATTATCACATTTCTATCATTTATTTTCTTGAAAGCAAGAAGGAAGTATAGGAGACAAGAATAAGCAAGGATAGATATCATTCAAATATCACTAAGAAATTCTGATCTAAGATGGTAAGTTAGAGAAGTACTTAAAGTAAGAGGAATACAGAGTCTTAATCCAACTATTTCCTCTTGAGTTCTTAGATTCAGCAGCTTATTTAAGTAGGAGATTGAAACAGTCTGTTTTTGTTTTTGTGTGTGTATAGGTTTATATTTGGAGTCAGTCAAATAGCAGAAAATTGTTGACAGGTAACTCAGTCACTAAATTATGGAACAAAAGCTCTTTAAGCATACATATTATATTGCAGAAATGGTTTAAAATACATTTATTTTTGTCCAGCCCCATCATATGCTTATGTGTGTGTATAGAGATATATCTACACACACACACTCACCCACACACACACCCACACCCACCTCTTCAGGTAGCTTTTCTTCAATTCATCATCAAGAGTCCCTCAAGCCAAGTGACTCTGTATCCCTAACGCCTCCAAAGGTCTGTGCTCAGGAGCTTTCCTTTCCTCCCTGCATCCCAAGGCCTGTGCTTCCCTAATGGTGCATCTCCATTCCAATCTCCAGACAATCTCTGTACTTGCTAAAACTTGAAAAAATTTGAGCTGGGACAAAACCTTGAGACCCATGTTATCAACATGACATGGTAGCAAATGCACTAAATGCAAATAAGTTCCTGTTGTACCATGATTCTTTTGTGCTTTTCTTCTCCTTTATCTTCAACTCAGTCTGCAATAACTTTACAGCAGCCTTATCTCAAGCAGCCTGCTCCTTACAGAAAACTGTGGTGTCCTGATAGATCAATTACCTGTCTCCTTTTCATAGTCAGTTCTTGAGGTCACAACAAATGCCTACAGGCATATGCAGCGTGTGAGAGGACATAAACAAGTGGTTGGTTGTACCAGTCAAGGCAATGCACCTCTCTGGTCTTTGTCAGCAGATGGATCTTTCATTACTCCCTGGAGAAACATCTGCAAAACTGTGGAGCAAACTGAGGGTATAACAAACTGAATGAAGGCAGCAGTACCAGATGGACAAATGTATTTCTCAGAATGTTGTTTTTTATATATAAATATATAAAACCATATGGCTATAGTTATCTTGTCTTTAATGTGTTGCAAACGTTTTGCTTCCAACATGTTCTTACTCCTCTGTCGGTACCAACTGGCAATATAAATCACCTCACTTAACTTTGAACTCATAACAGATATGAAATTTAAGCCAGCTGAAGATCAGGCTTGGCTGCTATGGGCGCACTAAGGGCATCTGCAGAAGAAGCTTAATTTTGCCTTTTCTGGATACCTATCTTAAAAAGGGATGGATTGCTATCCATTCATATAGAATCACTGCTTTGCTCGATATAGAGGGAATCTAAGCTTTGGTTTATGGTGATATGACTAAGTGTTAGAGGGCTGATTATAGAGAAGAGGCACCCAGTCTTAATAATCCATGCAAAGTCTCCCATGCATTGCTGTTCTTAAATATAGATCACAGTTGGCAAGGGCAGAGCTTAACTCTTCTGTGTCTTTTAAAAAGGATGTGGTTATCTTATTAATTTTGAGAATCAAAAAGACTTCCTGTCCTGGAGGTGATGGTCCATTATGATCCTTGTAAGAAAGGCACTCAGATTCCATAAGACATCATTTAAAATACTATTTATTACCACTGGCAGTGGAGGATAAAGTAGTGTTGATGATCTTACATTCTTTAGATGCCAGAAACCACAGTTTGTGCAGTTGAAGGGGCCTCTGATCCTTGTGCAGACCTTGCCTGTGGAAGAGGTTGGTCCATTTTGATAATTTGAGCTGTTATAGAATTTTCCTACAAGAAAATGCCCCATTCATAATTTATGCTGTCAAACTTAGGGATGTCTTGCTATACTTTTAGAGAAAGGTGGGGTTAGGTTTATGGCCTAATCCCTGGCACTGTGTGGGAGCTGCCTCCAGGCTCCTTTGTTACAGCAAACTAGCTGAGTTTATCCTGCATCAGAGACCTTGGTGTGGCACAACACTGCCTGAAGGCCAGGCTGGACTTGCAGAACAGCATTGCACAGCACAGCACGGGCCTGACTGCTTAGGCTGACTGCTGTGGGGATTGCTGTCTCCTCAGTGTACAATGCTCTTCAGCCAGGACCACTGTAATATCTTCAAAACACCTGCAGAGCTCATGCAAGCAGTATCTGTATTTGTTTTTTGTGGAAGATTTGTAAAGCTTGTTAACCATGCATGTATGTTATTTTGGGGCATTTCTTCTAAATGCCCTTGTTCCCCTACTGTATATCCTGGACTTTTTACTCAGCAGCTGCTCTTCCCCAACCAACTGGTGAACACTAAATTTTGGAGGCCTTGGCAAAGCCTTACACATGATATCTCTGTGAAAGAATCTTAAAACATTGCAATATCAAATTGACAGCTGGGACAGATGCACAGAGCAGTGATCCAGGCTGATCCTTTCAGCCCAGCACAGGAAAGATACATTCTAAGATAACCTTTATGTCAGACTTACTGCTAGGAAATTTTGCACTGAAATGTGTGCACCTGTTTTTCTGAGAGTGCCAGGGTGACTTTTTGAGTCAAACTGACATCCCTTCCTGGAAGGCAGGTTCTATTCAAGATGCTTTTGTGTCTCAGTCTCTCCTGAGTACAGATGTGCACCCTTAGAAGTTGTGAGTGAATGGCTTTGGGACTTTTGAAATGCTACTTTTGCAGCTAACTAATTCAATGAATAAATAGATTTTCTCCCAGTGAAAAATCAGATATCCTCAATGTACTTGGTAGGATTTTTACCATGGAGGCAATCATCATGGTAGATGCTGAGCAGAAATACAGATGTTCCCTGCTCTGAATCATCACCTGCCTTTACACCTTTGCTTCTCATCTCGTAGGTTTTTTTTCCTGTCCTTGTCTTCAGATCCTTTATTGCACCCTGGTAATAAGTTCTTCCTTGAAACCTTCTGCTGAGGTGTGTGTATTTAGTCTCTTATAAGGTTAAACAGAAAGGAAGAATGGTTGTAGGGTTACTCAAAGACAGCTTGACAATGACTATATAGGGAAACGTTAGAGAAAATGCCAAATTTTTTGTTTCAGGTAAGACAATTTTTTTCTCTTTACTTTCATCCATCCCAATCTTAAGCTAATAAAGCTCATTTCCCCAAAGTTACCTATTAGTTTTTAATTTTATTGCTTGGCAGAATCTCAGCTATATTTGGTCCTCTCAATGCTTTAACCCTGCAATCAGCCATTTCCTCCTGCTTTTCTCTCTGCAGTTATCAAATTACATTTTTTTCTGTGTAGTCCTCATTTTTTCCCAGCCTTGGTGACCAGACGGTGCAACCTCCTCTTCATACTTGCTGATGAATTTCTTGCTACACTGATTCTATCTGATCAGGCAGTCATGAATTTTTTTGTTGTTTAAGGAAGTTTCAAAACTTTCGCAAGGCTGCTTTTAAAGTGTTTCCAGTCCCTCAAGCTTTCTTTTAAAAGATCAAGGTTCTCCAATTTTGTATCTGGATCTTTGCTATATGAGTTGCCTTCAAAGGTCTTCTTTAGTTTCTATTCATTTTGATTAAGAAAGAATAATTTTCAGCTTTAAATTGAGTACATGCTCAGATTGCTGAGAGAAACTTTTTTCCCTTAAAGCATAAATCTAAACCATTTATGTTGTCATTCATTCTGTTGTGAAGGGCAGATCAGAAGTCTCCAGTTTGGCTGTGGTGTAGGTTGAGCCTAACTTTAAAATATTGATTCAGTGTATGAAGGGTTGATTCAACCTTGATCTGGTCACTACTGGCCTTTATTCAGAGTTCTTGACTTTTATGACTCTCAGCTGTAGGCTTGGTCCCGATGAACACCAGGTGCTACTCCAGGAAACCTGCTAAATGCAAACTTGGTCTGAGAAAAGGGGACACTTAAATTATTTAATAGCTAACAGATGGACTTCCTTAAATACAGAAGTCATCATAATTCTATGGACAATGTCTTTTAGAACTGTGGAAGGGTCTGTGAAAAGGAAACACTGGAAGTTTCTTTGACTATAGGATGTTGAGAGCAACTTGGCAATTACATTTTGTGGGTAAGTAATATGAGATTGGAGGCATTTTCATCTTGAATTTGATGTTTCTAAAACTTCAGTCAGCTGTGACTGAAATTTTGGACAGAAAGATTATAGTAATTACAAGTGACATACTTGTTTATCCTTTTAACATAGTCAGAAAGAGGTTGTTAAGTCATTGGAATAATTCAAATAGAATGAGGAAAAATGTTTTATATAATCAAGAATGAATTTGCTGCTTGAAGGACTAGCATTTATTATGGAAAATGTTTTGTACTTATGTACCATGCAAATTTACAAGGGTACTTACAAATACATGCACTCAAGTACTTTGCATAACAGTAATGACTGCAAACTAATGAAAATATACTCAGGTCAGACATTAAAACCTACCAAAACACTCTTAAAGTAAATCTCAATAAAAATAAACCCAACCGTTATCACCTGTGCTAGGATTTAATAAAATAAAAACAGATTTCTGTAATAGTATTTTTATTTTGGATACAAAAAAAAAATAATTCTGACAAGAGTCTATTTGACTGACTGAGGTAACAGAAGAAATGTGCTATCAAAAGCAGCTTCCTCCTACCAGACCTGGTGCACTGAAGTCCAAATATATGTTGCTAAGTTTATTGATGGCAAATTTTGACAGAGCTTTTCATTTTTTGAAACTGTTCATTAATGACACACAGTGCCTACATAATTTTTAAAATACTTGCATATTGAACAAACTCAGTTACATAAACATCTTGGGTCTTGATTTTACCTTACAAAGAATTTGCTAGGAAAATGCTAAACTTAGTTGAAATGACAATTTTCCCAGATACTTTTCTCTATCTATGTTTTTTAGATACCCACAGACTTCTGGAAATTACATGGTTACTATGGATATTTAGGAAAAGACAGCTACTGTATCTCCCTAGCTAGCTCACATTGCATTGTGTACCTGAGTATCTTAAATATCTTAAATATTACCATCTCTGATAGTAATACTTTAATTTCCACAGGAATATCCTTCTGTTACTGCAATTCCATGGTTTTCTTATTGTTGTACTTCAGTCTATGTAAATCTGATTGCTGGACTTGATCCTTCCTTTGTGTACGTTTGATTTCACACATGTGGATCTGCCTGTACTGAAATATATAGACTCTTTTCCTTGGAGAGTAATAAATGACTTTAACTCAGTATGGCGAAGGAGTAGAAACTTTCTCTCCTTCCTCCTACTTACTGCTGTGGCTTATTTGGAACCTCAGAACTCACAGAGATCTTATTTCAACTATTCCAAACTTTTTCTACAATCCATGTCATTAATTTGTGTTATTGCTTTTTTGCCTTCTTTCTATTTATTATGAGGATCTGGCCTCAGTATGAACCTTGAGAGATTGCCATCCAGGAACATTAAAGAGATTTAAATCCCTTAATGTTCAATGCCTTAAAAACTACTTTATGATATGCCAATTAAAGGTGACATGCTGCAATCCTTCAATCGTAAGTGGCTGCCTAAAGTAACAGGATCCCACGGAGTATATTACAGACATGGCTCAAGAGAAAATTGACAGTATGTCATATTTCTCCTCTTGCCCTTTTCTCATTCCCTGAAAAATGTAACTTTAAAAAGATAAGGAATTCAGTACAGATTATTGCTGGGTTGAAAGATGCAGTTTTTGTTGTGGGAGAGAAAGCTGTAAGTACTTTAGACAAAAACAATGGCCATCCAAAGGGGATAATTCCTGATCCAGGAAATGTAGCTCCTGGGATGGGGGGGCTCTCCCTTCATAAATATTTTCCAGAGAAAGGTATAGAAAGCTACAAACTCAAGCATTACTGCTAGAGCTGATCAGTCTTAATGTTCAGGTGTTCTTTCTGACCTGTCTTTATGGTCTGCTTCAACTGTTTTAAGCTATGACCACTCCATAATCATTCTGGGAGGGTAAATGGCACCTACCACATTTGGGGGACAAGAGAGAACACAATTGCTTTGGCACACTTCCTACCATGTTCTCTACATTTTTGAGAATCGTTTAATGTTTGTCCTGTACCACTCACCCACTACTCTGATTAAATGGAATAAAATTATGAAGGAAAAATGCATTCTGGGCAAACCTGTAGCCAAATCTACTTTTAGTGGAACGAGATGCAATTTCTCATAAGTTAGGAGATCTGCATCCTCATATATTACAGATATATTCGATGAGTTGGCATTTTCCTTCTGTTTAATCAAATGGATGGATTAAAAAAGTCTTTACACATAGAGAAAAGGAGAAGACAGGAGTGCTTGCTTTTAGTGCTCATGTGGGAAGTGCTATCCCCCCTAAAAGTACAACTCAGACATGGCTTTTCTTGGCTTCTCTGTGGCCAACAAAAGTGGGAAAACCCAGATACCATTGCAGATCTGCATATTCTCCATCTATTCACTCATAGCCATTCCCAGTTAAGCCACTGAAATTATCTCAGACTACCTCTATACAGCGTGGGATTGAGCAGCTGACAAAATTGACATACTGAAAGAAGCACGAATGAGTCTTCCTGATTCTAAAGTTCTTTTATATGCTGTCTGTAAACCTCTAAATATTAAAAATTTAGCATAGTTATAAATTCCAGCTCTGTTTAATCAGCACCCAGGAATAGTATAGCTATCGCAAAAGGGCCTTGGCTGAGCCCTAAACAAGCAGTTCTTTCAGAGATGTTCTTAGTAGGCAAAGCATGTACCTGGCTGTTGGGTTTGGGGGTTTTGTTTGTGTGTTTTTTCACTTAAGGGCATATAATATATTCATTTCATGTATCTCTTATCTTAGCCTTGCCTCGTGCTGGAAGGCTCTTAAGAAAACAATTTAAAGCCCCCTCTGTATGGGAGGAACCAACACAACTCGCTGTGAACTGCAGAATGCCTGTGTATCTGGTTCATCTCACAGCACTGGGTAGCACACGGTAGAGCTTTGTTCTCTTCAAAACCAGAATGCCTTGACTGAAAGCACTTCATTGATAGGAAAAGTTCCCACTTTTTGAAATGTAAAGAGGCCAAAAAATGTAACATTTTCTGTGCTGTGGACAGCTCTCCTGTTGTCTGGGGGAAGAGCCGATAATCACAATGTCTATGTTGAACCTTATCTGTGGCTTCAGTGGAATGTCTTGCAAAGCAAAAGCCAAAATCTTGAAATTTGCAGTTAGTGGAAACAAGACATTCACTCACAGATTCAGATAAAAGTGACAGATGTGAATAAGAAGAAAGTCCTCATCACATCTAACCTTTTTTCTCAAGCCAGAGACCCTCTCTCAGGCTGTGATCTCACAGCATCACACAATTGAAACAGAGATTTTATTTGGTTACTGCTCACATGGGAGATTTCAGGGGTGAAATCCCATGCTAGTGAAGAAGCAGAGCATCAAGTGTCACCCTTCCCAAACCAGCTGAGATCTGAAAAGAGTTCAAGGAAACAGGGATACTTTCATTTGCAGCTCAGTAAGAAACCTGAGTTCCCAGGGCAAAGGTCTGCATGAAAACAGTCTTTAGTAAAAGACTGTTTTGAGACATGATCCTTTCAGTTTCTAATTTCTGCAGCATATTGTGACCCTCCTCAGGTTCTTGCAATCATTAGTTGAGCCTGTAAAAATCACATCAAGCACAGGTGGGAATGAGAGGGTAAGGCAGCAGCAGCAGTTTAAAGAGATTTTTTTGCAAGCAGAGCTATTTAGCCCTCAGGGACTTAACACCAGTATGGCCTTTATCAATTACATTTTGCAACAAGCAGAAGGATCTAACTGGGATGGCATTGGTTTCAGCTTCCCTTTTCCACCAAAAAGCCTAGAAGAATCATTTAATAGAGAATGGGCTCTGTAGTATCATGGAGAGGTGGCGTATTTTAACAAAATAATATTTTTATAAAATTTAATTTCTGCTCTTATGAAAGCATTAAAAAAAGTTATGCTGAAGGTTAAACCATTTTGCTGGACCAATGAGATTCCATCTACAAATATTTAATTAATTTCCTGACTTTAGGAGTCCCTATGTAGACGTCTGTGTGGGATCTAGGGTCTTAACTTGCTTCTTCATACAAAGGGACCTGATGCCAGTTATCTCTCCTAATCTCCTTCTCTTGGGCCAGATGGGTCTGGGGCTCTTCTCTCGTGCCCAGCAGCCCTTTACATACGTGTTTGATACACACCACACTTCTACACAATTTTAAGGCAAAGCTGTTGGATATGCTGGTTGGAGCACATGTTCAGTGGGCAGGACTGGCTTCAGTGTGTCTTTGTATCTTTGGAGAAGGGAAATAAAATTCAGGTTCCAAAAAGTCAAAACTAAATTGACGAGTAGTGATCTCTCTGCTGCACTACCTCAGCAGATCCAGCTGTGAGCCATTCAGTGTGGTTGCTTCACACTCACCAGCAAGAAAATGTCAACAAGAAGCTGGGAAGCCTACTGATTAGGGGCTTTGCCTATAAATGGGTTCAAATGTGGCTTCAATTCTTAGTCTGAATTTTTTTTCAGTAATTTATTCATTAATTGTTTGCAGTAAAAATAAACACAGAGGCAGGCAACTGATGGGCTATAAAATGTGATATGTGTTATTTATGTGCCCATGTTTCTCACTCGCTGGTCTGATGAATTCTGAATTTGTTGATATAAAGTAAAAAAAAAAAAAAAAAAAAGGCCCCAAACAAACAGGAACAAGAAAAGGTGACTGGGGTGTCTGTGTGGTTTTACACTCCTTTTCTGCTATTCTCAAAGCCCTGTACTTGACACACCTGACAGAAAAGCGGGTGATTTGGATGTAAACAGTGTAATGACAAGGAGGGAGCTCAGCCAAATCACTGCTCTCTGGGCAATCATTCCTTCAGTACAGATGCAATAAGAACAAGAAATCACAGACATAGTCTTCAGGGGTAGTATTTCAAACATTTAGGTATTGCCATGGCTTCTGTTTTAAGCTGAAATCAGAAAAGATCATCTTTTCTTTGTAAGCGCAATGACTTGAACAAAACCACAGAAGAGAGTACTCTGTAAGGCAATTATACTCCACAAGATTTTCTGCAAAGGACAGTTTCAAATATCTTGAACTGGTATTTTTCTCATGTCTGCTTACTTTTACAGTAATTGGTATCTCCTAGGTCCCCAAACAATGTAAGATTCCAAGTGTTTTGCTAAAATGCCATGCAGGAGACAGCTCTGCACTGAAGTAGCACCTATTTTGCAACAAATCTGTATTTCTCTCTCAAAACATTAAAACAGACAGAGGCATGAATGTGAAGACAAAGAGCCATCTTAGCATCTGGTTTTCAAAATTTTACTGTTTGCACTGATTGATTAATCCCTGGGTTTCTGTTATCTGAGTGCTGACCATAGTAACTTCAGAGCTGAATCATGGTGAATGAATTGGGCGTACCAAGTCGTTTGCCAGAATATACTCTTGCATCACAGGAAGGTTGCATCGAACCATAAGAAAAGAAGAGATATTACTAGTCTAATCAGCCTAAGTGTGGTTAAAAATCTCTTTTCAAGGTTTCTTTGAGCACATCTATGATTGGGTGATATATTTCAAGAATAAAATTTGTGAGAGCGTAAGTGATCTACCTGTACAAAGCTAATTAGTTACCATACAGAGCAGAGTATGCAGTATTTTCTGTTCTCATGCTGGAACACACAAAAACAAGACTTCATGTTTCACTGCAAACTCTTATGTCATAACCTTGAGAAATATGCAACAGCTCTGCAAATCAATCAACAGAATTATATTCTCCTTTTAATATAGCTCACTCTCCTCCTTGACTATGGCAGAGAAAGGACATTTTGGATTAGTGTTTAATCAGTAGGTTCTCTGACTTGGTCTTGAAATGTCAGCTCTTAATCTCCCTTCCTTGAAAAGTGAGGATATTGGGATTTGATATTGGGACTTGATATAATTGCTTTGTCTGAGAGGTATAGTCCTTCTGTCAATACTCACCTCACAGAGAGGCTTGCTCATAACCCTGGGTCCTGCTTTCCTGCTGCCCTGGGACCAGGCTCTGTTTCCTGAGACTCAATGGCAAATTCAGAAGTTCTCTCTAGATTTTTTTCAGCTTGAAACGTACAAATTTTCATCCTTTTTATTTGAACATGGAGTGAAGAAAAAAAATGATAGCAGTAAAATACTAGTTAAGGAAAATTTCATGAAGGATTTATTAATGATGTATCTGGTAAAAGTTATCAAATCACAAAGGTGAATTAAACCCCATATTTTTAGTGTTTCATTAAAATCAAGAATTTTCCTCTGTGACTGAACATATTTTTATATAGAGAGGGCAGTTAAGCAACTGATTTCATGGAGGAAGTTGGCCACATAAGCAAGGAGAGAGCTGCCAATCTCTAGTGACTTTTCGGTGAGCTCTGTGGTGAAAGTGGAAAGACAGACAAAAAAGTGAGTAGGATCAGCAGAAAAAGTAGTGGTTTCATGCATTTTGAATCCAAATACTAGTGCTTTATTACTTGCTCATAATGCAGTGAATCCTAAACTAATTTCTTAAAGGCTCCTCTGAAGCTTTAGCTGGTCATTCTGTCACAGTAAACTGTTCAGGCAGGAAAAGTGGCAGCAAGTATAAGATCAGGAGTTGGATGTAACCATGTCTTGCTAAGGACGACTTATGAAGCAATTCTGATTTCCATGATCAAGTAGTACTAAATCTTTGTTCCTAGCTGTACCAGTTTTAATTATCTGAAGTGTTTTTAACAGTAGTTGAGTGAGTGCCCTATCCAAAGCTGAGTTGCTGAAGTCAAGGAAAGATTCACAGATTATGTGAAGAGTGTAAGTGGCTTTGTGGGCACCTACCACAACCATGGTCCTTGCATGTCCATGCTGGGGGACTGCCAAGGTGCCCTGCTGCTGCCTTCTGTCCTCTGAAATTTGCTTTTCTTCCATGGAATTGAAGTGAGGGATTAAAGGTGAAGATAAACTGCTCAGTATTTTGCCCAACTAAACATTCTGGATGGGGAGAGCTTTCAAATCTTAGCATGAACCTATCTCTAATGATTTCAGTAGACTTTGTGGATGACAGTAGACCAGCACTGAAGGTAAAGTCTGAACAAGCAACATGAAATTAGTGCAGGTTGTACAAAAGAGATTATTTTACCTTGTACTTCATAAAGAAGCAATAACACATGCATCTTATTTCTTTGGGTATCATAAAAGTATTTTTCAAAGTTGGCATTTTTCGCATTTCCTTTACAGTCAGGTAGACAGTTTCCAATTATTTCAGATCAGAATTTTCCTCACATGCTGACAGCAATGGCTTCAGGTCTCATACATAAAAATCCCACACCTGTTTAATCTGAAGGACATTAAGCCTACAGAAAAATGTGAAAGAATTAAAAACCACATCCCTACTTACACTTAGCTTGTTGGGTAGAAGGAAGATGATTTGTGCTGCCTCCTGTATTTGTTTATGTTTTCCTGTTAACTCTGGGTAACAGAAATGATCTAATTTTCTGCAGGACATTTCTATACTCAAATTCTTTGTTACCACCCTTCTCCCAACCTCCTGCTTCCCTTTTTTGTTAAATATCATAAAAGCTTTGGGTATCAATGTCATGGAAGTGAAGGTAGAACATGTAGACTCAACAACAGGTGGGACCTACTGCTATCAGCTGTACCCAAGGCAACTTCAAACAGACCATGAAGGACATCTCCTGAAGAATATAGGCTAGGGCACAGTAGAATCATATGGTCCTGCTGCAGGGCTGTCACTGGGGAGTATGAGGTGTCCAGAACTCCCAGAGTCTGTTCTCATGACATTCAGGTAAAGTATCATTACCTTTAGAGGGAGTCTGGAATCTCTGAGGTAGTGATTTACTTAAGAAAGTGTGGAGTGAACACCTTAAAGTAAAGCCCTTAAAGTAAACTCCAGATTGAATTAATGTTACCTTGAATACAAAACAAAGCTTAATGGCTTACAAGATAGCAGCCTTGAAAAATTAAACTCTCTTGGTGTTAGATCCTTATATCCTATCTGGGGGAGAAAATCTGTGATTAGTAAGGTGGTGTGAGAACATCCATTACTTTTTCTTGACAAGGTACCAAAAAGATGAAATTTCAGAAAATTTCAGATTAGGAATCACATAAGCGCTGAGGCTGAAAGGGAACCTCTGGAGATTTTCTTGTCTGACCCTTGCTCAAGTAAGGCTAGCTACAGCAATTTCCTCAGGGCTGCATCCAGTTAGGTTTTTAATATCTTAAAGGTGGAGGTACTTCTTTGGACAACTTATTCTTGTGTTTGGTCAACTTCATGGTAAAAGAAGTGTTTTCTTGTGTTCAGGTGCAATTTCATTTGTATTCAGTTTGTGCCCGTTGCCTTTTGTCCTCTTACTGAGCATTACTGAACAGAATGTGGCACTCTCTTCTTCATTCTCTTCTACCAGGCGCTCTACACATTGATGAGTTTCCCCTAAAATTTTATTCTCCAGTCTAAACAGTTCCAGGTCTCCCAACCTCTTCTCAGATGTTCCAGTCCCTTCATCACTTTCATGGCATTTGCTGGACTCACTCCAGCACCCCTGGGGAGCCCAGAGCTGGAGGCAGCATTGCAATTGCTGGATCCACCTGTGCTGGAGGATCTCTTCCCTCAGCCTGCTGCCTGTGTCTAATGCAGCCCAGCAGGTTGTTGACTGTCTTTGCTCACAAAGACACATCTCTGAACCATGGTCAGCCTGATGTCCCTGAGGATTCCAAGATCCTTCTCTGCAGTGCTGCTTCCAAGCCTGTAGCTCCCTGTCCTGATGCCTGGGATTATTCCTCACCAGGTACAAGACTTTGCATTTCCCCTCGTTGAATGTTATGACATTCCTCTCAATCCAATTCTCCAGCCTGTCCAGATCCCTCTGAATGGCAACACACCTAACTATTAAGAAAACCACTTGTCCCAGTTTTGTATCATCTGCAAACTTGTGAAGAGTGCACTTTCTCCAAACATCTAGATAATTAGCCACTATTTGCCTTAGTATTGATCCCTGGCATACTGTCCCTAAAAAAGTGTGTACAAGGAACTAAGTACATTGAAGAGGACCTCAGTTCCACCCCAAATTTTCCTCAAGTCTTTAATACAGTTTTAATTGAACTAAAATAAAGCTTTATCATAACACTCCTAAAATCAGAAATTGCTGTTATTACAATGCTTTTAGGATATGGTGCCAGGGATGTTAATTATATCTTTTCCATATATTTCTAGCTGGTCTCAGGTTATTGAATCCTAGCTAATTCTATACTTACTATTTTTCTTTTTTTTTTTTTAAACACAAGTATAATTGTCATATGTGAAGATGGAAAACAAATTTTACCCAGTAACTTTGTATGAATGACAGCATGCCATCCTCATAAGATTCATAGGGTGAAGTAATTCCTTTTTCTGCACTTCCTGAGAAAAATATAGATAAGCTATACAAGGCCCTTACAGATCTGAAATGGAAGATGGGTGGGGGAATAGGTAGCACTGACCTTCAAAGGTAAATACAATGTGAGAAGAGTTGCTTTGACTGTAACTGAACAGCACCAACCAGTTAAGGAGAAGTTACCTTGGAAGCAAAGGAGCAAGGGAAAGGAAGTGAAATTGTTAGAGTTCAGATCACATTCACTGAGACAATAATTTCCAAAAATCACATGTGAGATTCTTCTGCCAAGTGAGAAAGTACCATTGATTTTACTCACAGAGAGTTATGGCAGAAATGAGAAGAAGCATCATAAATCTCTACCAAACACTGTAAGTTAATTCTGTTCATCACCATTTCCTCCACTCTCCATCAAAGCAGGTGGGGCAAGATTTGTCAAAAGACAAAAAAGTGGGGCAAGAGTACTTAAAGAGACAATACAGAAGAAAAAAGGAAAGGGCGTTGAGTGATTTACCTCCAAGTGTGGATGTGATGCCCTACACAGCTGCAAGCAAGTTGCAGGCATTAAACTAGTGAATAATGAGCTTCATCCCAGGTGCTAGCTGGATTTTTTTTTTTTTTGCCATTCTTTTCTCCATGCTCTGTGTGAGGAGTGAGATGGAGACAGAAACATCACCTGCTTGCTCAGTAGGAATTATATTGTCCCTCAATCTCAATGAAGGAAAAGCTGGAGAGTATTTGCTGCCTGCTCATAGCCAGCACAGGTGTATGCAATGCTGTGGGCAAGGAGTGATGGAGCCTAGGGCCACAAATGGCCTTTGGAGAGTCTGGCCTCAGTTGTCTCTGAAAGGAGCTTTCCCTACTATGGCAGTAATTGGTCTACAATCACTCTGTGATTCATATCTCTGGGCTAAGAGATGTTGCAAAGAGAGTAGAAGCTTGCAGTTCTGCTTTGAGGGTCAATAAGAGGGTGAAAAGTGAGAAAGAAGTACCCCTGTCTAATCTAGGGTAGGTAGTCTGTCCCTCAAATAGTCATCTATGGGTTAATTGTGGAAAAAACTTCTGTTTGTTATTTCTTTGTCTCTGTGTCTCCTTGGAACATTTTTTCTCTCCGTCAGCACATTCTCCCTCACTGGTCTCCTGTTGTACAGGAATGGACTTGAGACATGACAGATTGCATGTTGTAAGGAGCTGTTTTCCATGTAGATCCTCCAGACCACATGGTCTCACCCCAGTCTCAAATTGCTGAATACTTTCTAGGTCTCCTTGCCCAGGGAAATAGAATGGCTTTTGTCACTATTTATTCTCAAGTGAATATCTATTGTCTATTTATCTATAAATATCTATATCTATTAGATAGAAATAAATATATCCAATTTGTCTATTTATTTTATTCACAAGTGAATTTATTTTCTCTTGCCCAGAGTTTTCCACTCTGGATTGCTGATCTTTGATGATTTTCACTGTTGTTATGCTGGTGAAAAGCTCCGGGAAATATTTCTTCAGCTATATTTTTGCCTCTAATAATCTGCTGCAATCTCCTGATATGAGAAAGTGAAGAGCCTCCTTTCTGTTTTGGTTTCTCATAACTGTGTTTGGACACTCATTTAAACATCACTGCAATTTACGGCACACATTTGATCTCATAGGGGAAAAGGTAGGAAAATCCTACAGTGAAGGGAGGACAAGGAAGAATAGAAACCATTTCAGTGCTCAGGACAGGAAATCTAGGATTAGACACCTTTAAGATGGAGCAGGCATTTTTGTGAAGGTTGGAAAAGACAGAGAGAGGGAGAAGATACTGACAGGTACACAGAATGTGAGCAGTAATACTTGTGATAGCAGGCAGGAGAAAAAGGATGGCTGAAAAGACAGCACTGAGAAAATAAAGCAAAAATGTAAGAAAGGAGAGATACAGTTTCCCATCTCTGAAATTCCTCTCTTTACATTATTAAATGTGCTACCACGGTGCATTGCTTCAATGGTCATTTCTTGGAATCACAGAATTTGCTGAGTTGGAAGGATCAGGATCATTGATTCCAACTCCTGACCCTGCACAGAACACCCCAGGAATCACACCATGTGCCTGAGAATATTTACCAAACTCTCCTTGAACTCAGACAGGTTTAGTCCTGTGAGCGCCTTTCTGGGAGCCTGTTCCAGTGCCCAACCACTCTCTGGGTGAAAACCCTTTTTCTAATAAATATATCCTTTCTATTAAATATAATTTATCTTCCTTAATCTCAATCTCAGACAATCAGGCAACAAAAGCCCAAGGCATGCAAACATTGAAGCTCCTGTGAGAAGAAAAGTCATTCTGCCCCATTTTCATATCTTTCCTCACAAAAGCCTTGAGCAGGTGGGAAAACAGTGCTAATCAAGGTATAACACAATAACAGAAAATCCACAGTGGCAGCATGAGTATATCAGGTGGGTCTCTCACACCCTGACAGTGGTTGGAAGAGTGTGATATACACAGAATGACAGCTCCCCATCACAGGAAGAGATGTGAGTTCCTTGAAAATATTAAATCAGAGGAAAGTGTCTTGACTCACTGCTCTGTGTGTAGTGGGATAGCTGGCTCCCGAATCCAAGTCTGAGAACAGGGAGTCTCATGAGTACAAGGATATCAGAGGCACTTCCCAAGACACTGGCAGGCAGGTAGGAATGACTGCACCCCAGTGGAGCCTTCCTGGTGGCCTCTGCTCTGGGAATGCCACAGCTCAGCATTTCCTCTTCTTGCAATAGAAGAACACAGAAGGTGTGGACAGCTGATATCACAGCTGAGGTTCCTATTGCTGCTAATGCTGACAGGGCTGAATGAGCAGAAGAAACAACTTAAAATATGAGGGATTGGGGACCCCAGAGTAAATACTACCCAAAATTCTGCCACTTCAAAGCTGATACAAAGGGGTTTACTCACATAAATATTCCCATATATTAAAATGGGATTGCTCATGTGAATGCATCAGGTCTTAGGCAATATTTGGGGTATTTTATTTTTATGTATAAGGTTTTAATATTACTATTGTTGTCTTTTCTTACAAAGATAAACAGATTTTTAGCATAGCATGTCATATTGTTACCTCTTTCTAGTTAGGTTTTATAAATACTGCTTTATGTGATGTTTTTGATATTTACCTCTTACTGTATCATGGCCAATGTCTACATTTGTTTCAAACTGATGAGAATGTTTTTATCACAATTTATCTTACTGACTATATTAAAATGAGTTGCAACTTTATCATGCACAATTTCCTCTTCTATCAGTAAACTCTGATTCCTTTTAATAACTTTGTATGACGCCTTGCTTCCTCAAATCCAATGTATTTTGTTTCCTGCTTTTATCTTTTCCTTTTGTAGATATTGCTGACCTTCATCCAAATGCTGTTCTCATAATCAGGTAATATAACCACAAACTTTAAGCTCCTTCCCAGCTTTATCCTTTCTCACACGTGATGGATGAGCTCCGTTTAAGCCACAGGCACCAGTATCAGCATTCTTGTCCATGCACTGGAGATAATGGGGAGCTTTGCTGCACCTAAGGGAACTGAGATCCAAGGGAATGAGGCAAGCTGAAAAGAAGAGCTGCAGTAAAAGGGTTTGGCAAACTCTTTCACAGGACAATGACAGTGACCTACTCAGTGCCTTCTATTTGAGAATCACCAGGAAGTAGGCTTTGCCACAATGCTTGCTTAAACTCCTTTGAATTAATTGCTATAGCTCTCAGCCTTATTATTAATGTGTACTTTGTCACTGATAATCCAATTCATGTGTGTTATTCCTCCTCCTTAGCTCAACATCTCAATAAATCTCCAGAGAGATGTGTTGTCCTCCAGTGTGCTCACATATTTGTGTAAACCTCTGCAAAATCAGGTTCAGAGGCCCTGTCTTCAAAAATTTTTACTGACAATTTGCCACGCAATGGGCTTTCAAAAACGTATTATAAAAGAAAGTGAACAATTTGTTTAATGCACATTTAAATATATTACTCTGTCATATTTGCAGGTGTTTAAAGTGTTTGTAGAACTGTGATATGTGAAACACAAAATTTTATCTACAAGTCATGCAAAGATTGCCTAATACAGACTCAAAACAGCAAAGCAGAATATGAGTATCACATCTGACTCAGATGAATCCCAGTGTTTAAGACATTACTAGCAAGTAATGGGTGACTTTTGGGAAATTAATTGATGATCTCAGACTTTCTCCTTCTGGACAGTTAACATCATCATATAAATGAAATCATTATTCTACTGTTTTACAAGCTCAGGAGAGAGATAATGAATAGGACAGGTAAAATAGCTGAACGACACCTTGTCTTTAAAACAAGGTGGCAGCTAATTAACAGGATGCCAGGGTGATAACTTTTATTCCCACTGCCCTTGCATGTCTTCTTTTGGTTGAAAAATAGGGCTTCTAAGTTCTCTGAAACAGATACAAATCTCCACACAGGTTCCTGCAATTCCTACTAAATGTTTTCTAAACCCTTTACTGATGACTGGAAAACGAGGTTTTATTTACACACAACCTAACCCTTGGAAAAAAATAAGGCGATTAAAAAAACCAGAGGTAAAAATATGCAAGAATGCAGCTTTAATTAAATAACTAACATAGGAGAAAAACATTCTAGGATATTTTTCATCAGCTCAAGACTGTTAAAGAAGAGTATATTCTGCTAAAAAGGGTTCAGCTATTTTTAGTACCTAAACCCAAATATATATATTATAAAATTGAAAGGTCAGTAGGTGCCTTAAGATAACATCTACTCTATCAATCCCTTGGAAGGCAGTATCAAGACCCTTGACCCTTGTTTGTCTAACCAGTTCTTGAAAGTTCCTAATAATGGACATACCCTTTATCTATCCAACAGCATATCCCAATGTTTAATTTAACATGTTTTTCTCATTTTCCCTCATGTCTGCACAAACTCTTCCATGCATCAACTTAAGCTGTATCTTGTCTTACTGACTACAGATTTGGGAAGCAGTTTATTTTGTTCTTATTTGGACAAGCTTTTGATGTACTTTTGCATTTTTCTCATATGCCTTGTTCAGCATTCTCCTCTTGCTGCCAAGAAACCTGAGTTTATGTTCTTCCTTGAAGATCATGTTTCCTTTACTTCTGAAGGGTTTTGCTATTTTCTATTGATTCTGCCCTTAAAATGTTACTAAAATTAATTTATATGTTAACCACTCCTTCCCTTTTTACCCCCAAAACCTTGTCCTGTGATAGAACGTTTGATTTTCTTTACAAGATTTTTTCTTGACAAACTCATGACCTCAGTCATGACCCATGTATTTATTCTTTACAGGGCAAGACTTCAAATCTTCATCTTTCTCATCTCGAAAATGTAAGCCAGATGTGACGTTTCTCATTATTGATTATTAGTTTCTTTCATCCTTAGTATTATGGCAGCATTCAAGGGACTGAGAACATAAAGTTATGGCATGGAATGTGGGGTTTGAACATTCTGCTGAGACCTGTCAATAAACAATCAGTTCAAGTATTGTGTTATGAGTGTCAGTGAAACCTGTAAAAATTTCTGAAGTATTATCTGTCTGGTGAGCTTGTTCGGAAGATATTATGGTCTTATCATGACATACAAAGGATTTGAGCATCTGTGTCAAGAAAAGGTAAGAAAGAACTCACTCCTGTGTGGCCACTGCAAGGCTGAAGGTTATTGCTTTCCCAAGGACCCTGTGCTCAACACGGCACTGATGAAAGGTCAGATAACCAGGGGAGATCAGCAATAGTGTGGAACTGTGTAACCAGATAGTCCTAAAGCTTGCCAAGTCATGGGACAACAAAACAGATTGGTCTTATCCATAAAAAAATCATTATGTAATTGGAAACTTATAATACAGGTAAGACGATTATACAAGCATCCCAATAATTTCATTTCCATTTAGTAGTTTCTCCTCCAAAGTTTTTTTTCTCATTGGAAAACTTTCCTCATGGGTTATTATAAAACCGCTTATCTCGCCTTTAAATAGTGTTTCTCCTCCCACACATTTTCATAGCCTTCTCCCTGGATATCTCTCCTTAGAATATGAATAGGAAAAATAGAGCAACAGTAAAGCCAGTAAGACTTCTTGCTCCCCCATGAAAAACAAAGCATAGCAGCAGATATAGATGATCCCTCTCACTTCCTTGCAGAATAAAACTAACAAACATGAAGTTGCATGAGGGACTGCTCTTTTCAGTTCCTCTGAAGGAAATAAAATACACATGACATCAGTAATGAAGTCCTGCTTTGTCACCTAGTACATTTTCAAAACCATGCTATTGTTGCTAAGAATCATATAGAATAAAAGGAATAAGGCAATAAACAGCCCTTATGGGTTTTGGCACAATTTCATCCTTGAGAAGTCTCCTTCAGGGAGGCCCCAAGCAGACATTTGTGCAATGAATGGGAGTGCTGGAGATAGAATATCACATCTGCTGTGCAGTTTATACCCTGCATAGCACTGCTGGCAAGGAGGCACAAAGAGAGAAATAGTGCAGTGCAAATGTGGAAGGTTCAGGTGAGATTTAAGGGAAGAGGGAATTCAAATATTATTTCAGGCCTCCTGTGGATGCATGTTGGCTGGCAACCATGTACCTGTAATCCTCTTCTCCCCTTTCACCAGACCACTAGATTAATTCTCATGTCTATTCCTGACAGGTTTACGAATCACCTCATTAGTTCCTGTGAGTCTGCATTCAGTGTGAGAGAACAAATAAGCAAAGACAAAACAAAGACAAAAATTTCACAGCAGCCTGGAATTCATTTGTCAGGTAACACAATAATATGGTATAAGGAATTAATGCAACAGCAATGACAAAAGTCCTGGTCAAAATACTTACATTTCATTTATGCCAGCTGCAGAAAGGAATATGTGGTTTGATTATTTATTGGAACACTATATTGATCAATCTTATAACCACATTTTCCTGGAGACCATGCACTCAAACTTTACCTGCAGATACTCTCTGTGTGTTGAACTACTATTAAGTTGCCATGAAATGATTTTCTTCTTCTTTTTTTTGGTAATTGTTTTACAGTATTATGCTTGTTCTAGGAAACTCCAGTTCTATATGAATGAGTACCATTGTGAAAAACACATATTGTAGAAATACATATTAAAAATATAAACAATAACTACAGCTCTGCATATGTTTTCAAGATGAAAGAAAGGGACTTTTTTTCCTGTATAAAATATTTAAACTTATTGACTACATATTAATCTTATAATTCTTAGATGAGCAAGCCTGTTTTGGGAAGGTAATCCTGCATATCCATTTTTAAAGCTAAAAACCTACCAAGCTTCCTAAAGTCTTATAAGTTTGTCTTATGGGAGCTAGTTTTGAGTCATATATTTATAAAGACCATCTCATTATTGCTCATGCTCTGCCAAGTTTACAGCTTAGCCTGAAGAGTGGTATTGTCTGCAAAACAATGTCCAAAAAACCTGTGTTCATTTTTTTGTGTGATTTTATCCGCCAAACATGAATGCAAAAAGTCCATCACTAAGCGCCTGAAAAATTAGTTTTCAGTAGCACAGTCAGCAACTCTCATGCACATTTGTGAGGTATTTTGACACTTCTGAAATACGCATACTAATTTTTGAGCCAAAGCATGCCTTTTTTTATTTTTATTTTAATTTTTTTAAATATTTTTTTTGAGATGACAGACTTGGACTGCAAGTCTGAATCTTAAAATGGGTGAAATAGGACTCCTGGATTAAAAATTGCTTTGTAGGCATCTTAGAAAGTAAGTGGAAAGCAGAATTTCAGAAGGACAGTACTAACAGTGCACAAATCATACAGGAATGAATACATTTCAGAAAGGATAAATGAAATTAGATGATGTACCAAGGGATTTTTTTTGTGTGGAAATTTTACACCTAAATAGGTAGAGAAATGTGTGTGAGCAGTGTGAATGACAGCCCAAGCAATCAGTGGAGTCAGTGACTGCAGAGAGCCAGCAACCATGAGATGCTGCTTACCATGAAGCCAATCCAGATGGGAAGGGGGTTTGGAAGGTCTCTGTGCCAAGGCAGGGGCACCTCTAGTGTCAGACTGCTTTGCTTAGGGCTTTGTCCTGTTGTGTGTATAAAAACACCCAGGACAGAGGTGGCATGGCCACCTTTCAAAAATAACTGAGCATGGCCTCACAATGACACTGAGAATCTCGCCTGCCACTCCTGGGTGTATTTATCAGACACCATTGCTGTGGGTATTTTGAGAGTTCCTGAACTTGATTTTCCTCTAGAAAGGGTGACTTTTCTTTGCTTCAGGCTTTCTGACTGGACTCAGCAGCCTGGGATTCATTCCTAAAGGCCAGTGTTGCTAGGAAAGACTGAAGCAAGAAAAACATTGAGAACCTCAGGCTTTTCTGTGTCTTTTGTTGCTGACAACAAATGGGGCTGCTGCCCCATTTGGAAGCAGGCACACATATTCCCTCATTTTCCTTTTTTGCTTATCTATCAGTAGAAGCCCTTCTTGCTCCCTTTCACCTGTTGTTTTTTTCAGCCCCTGTGCTTATCCTGTTTATGTTAGAGCTTAGTGAAGAGCTCCTTTTTCATCCATGCTCATCTCCTGCCACATTTGCTTGATATTCTGCTCATTGGTTTGGTGTATTTTTGAGCTTGGAGAATCAACCAACTCTGCTTGCTCCTCTTCCCTCCAGAGCTGTATTCTATGAAATTGTTCCAAGCACATCTCTGAACCTGGGTTGTGATCCTTCCGCTTTTTTCCTTGTCTCCACAGGACCCTGAACTCTGCCATCTCATGGTCATTACAGACAAGGCTGCTCCTGACCTTTACATCACTGACTGGCTTGTTCTAAGTATGAGGTACAGAAGAGCACTGTCAGTTTCTGACTTCCAGTTCAGCTGTGTTGGGATGTTGTCCTAAATGCCATCCTGGATGGTTTTTCACACTATATTGCCCCTTCAGCAAATATCAGGGTCTGAAAACCTGAGATTTCTTCCAGTTATCTGAAGGACTCAATTTGTGCTGTCCCGTGTGCCAAGAAGACTGCTTGCCTGCAGGTGCACACAGACCTCTGTTCCTCCTGCTCTTCATGCTGCAGGCAGTGCTGTACTGCTCTTCAGAGACATTCAGATGTGCTGATTTCCCAGAAAGTGTATGAGATTTTTCCCCATATGTCTGGGAGACATTTCAGCAGTCTGAGGCAAAGAAGAAACAAAATATCAAGTGCTTGTAACTTCCCAGGTCTACTTCAGATTCAGAAAAATTATATCACCATGACACATTGTTAAACACCATTAGATGTATTCCTTAGAGCACATTATCCTGCCTGTAGAAAAACAGCTCCTGATTTAATCTTGGACAATCTACAGGGCCTGGTTTAAGACAGAATTATCAGTCACCCCTAACTGTGTAGCAAGATTCGATATCCTGCTAAGTGGAAAAAAACCCAACAAAATGCATGTTCTAGTAAAACTACCCAAAAGTTAAGTAGATTAAGATGATTAAGTAGAAAGTGGCTAAAAGCATAAAAATATTACAGACAGCATGGACACTGTTAGAAGGCTCAGACTAATTTTTTGTGTCATTAATGTGCATTGCAAATCAATCTTTTCGGTTCAAGGTAAGCATATTGTAATTCAGAAAGGACTTGAAGAGGATCTTTAAAAAAAGACCATGCTAAAGAAAGAAGTAGAAGGAAACTCTTGAAAGTAAGAAGATGTCTCTAAAACTCTGCTTGAATGAGGAAAGTACAAAGAGACAGAAACTCTGGGAAGTTAAAAGTTAATTCACAGCAGGGCAAGACAGAAAAGATTTTGATGAGAAAATTGCTGAAAGCATTTAAACTAGCCATAAAAAGAGAACTTTAAAAAAATTATCGGAAGTGGGAAGTCTGCCAGAGAATCCGTGGGGCTGAGAGCTGGCATAAGCATAGAAGGATTACTCAAGGAGAAAAAGTCATGAATTGTCTGTGTCAGTGTTTGTTGTACAAAAACTTAGCAATATTCCTAAATTAGTTCTAATCTTTAGTGCAACAGGAGTTTGAAGAACTCACTCAAAACTAAGGCATATTGTAGAATAAATTGTCAAAAACTTGAATGAGATGATATTTGCTCACAGGTTTGTAGGGAGTTAGCAGAATTGGTGGATTGCAGTGGATAGCAGTATATTACCTCTAGTCAAAAGAACCTCAGGTTCAGGTAATTATGAAAATGGCACTAATTTGGTTAAAATGAATCTAAGAATAGTCAAAAACCCCACACATTACAAAGAAAGGTATCTGTCAGGGTGTCAAAAATAATAAAAAAAAATATAGAATGAAAGGACACAGAAATAAATATTAGTATAATGACCAGGAGTTTTGTAGAAGGTAATACCTTACACCATCTCTCAAGTTTTGAAAGGCTCAAGAGATGCAACAAAAAAGAGGGTCAGTATAAAAGAGGGTCGAATATGCATGAGTTTTGAAAAGGCTTTGGCAAGGCTTGTCTGTAGAACCTCTTAAAGAAATAGTCAGAAAATGAAAACAGGAAGGTGCTCTCATGAATTAATAACTATATAAAGCACAGAAAGCAACAAAAAATATAGATGGATTGTTTTCAAAACAGGAGGAAAGATGATCAGTGACATCCTGATCTGTGCCACTCAAAATTTTTACCAGTGATTAGGAAGATGATGTAAATGAAAAGGTGAAAAAATCTGAGGACAGTATAAAATTATTCAACATAATGAAAATTAATGCTGCCTATGAAGATTGCAATACCCTTACTTGAAAGGTCGTGCAATATAAGGATTGTAAAGATACAATAGCAGGTGATAGGACTGTGCAGAGAGGCTGATAAGAATAGCAGTTAGTTTTTCAGTGCTTACTATTTGTTACTTTTTGACTTAGTTAAATTATCTTGATCTAAAATGAAAGATAAATCAGACAAGGGCTCTTTGTGGATGAAAATTCTGTCAGAACATTACCAACATTTTCAGCGTTACCTGGCTGTGCTGTGTCAATGCTTTTACTCAGCAGAGCAATGTGGAAGTCAAACAAGAAAAGGATATTTTCATGCTTTCCAGTAACAACAGTTAGAATCCAAATCAATTTGTTTTGATTTAAAAAAAATGCCCCAAATGATTCGTGCAAAGATCAGAAAATGTTTCCTATGATTTACTTTCATCTCTTGGCAAATTATTTGAAGAGGAAGTTTTTTTTGTCACTTAGTATTTGGCAAGAATTTTCCAGCTTGCCTCACATTGATCTGAAGCTCCCTTTTGAGAATAAAGGCACTGTAGGGATATGTTTGTGCATTATTGCCTTTCAGATTCATTATGTAATAAATTTAATCTGTGTGCATCCTCAGCAGAGATTGAATTTTAAATGTCAAATGGATCCACCAAGGGCACAAGGAACTGGAACAAGAATTCAAAATACTTTTTGAATGTGTTAACATAAAAATATGTGAATTCAGTAAAACACCATTAAAGTGCTTCAGTGATGATGATGATGATGATTATTTTGGAAGATTTGTTCCCAATGTAGGTGGAAAGGTCCTGCATTTGATAGATATCTGGGTTGGAATTTATGTCTTTATTTTGAAAGCAACAGAAAGCTGTTGTGTATGAATTTTAGCTTTTCACGGTCAGATAGAAAGAATTTCCTTGCCTGTCTCAAACCTAACTGTGCTAGAAATGTAACCTGTGGGTTGTAGCATCAGCTAGCCCCTTTGAGGCAGTGCACATTCTACTTTACTAAGCATAAATGTTAGGCAGAAAAGTGTCTTTCTGGGCAGGGAGGGACTGTACTAAGAGCTATCAAAACCCTACTCCTACAAAACCTTTGATGTCACTGATATCCTGCAAATGCATTTGTTTTGCAGGTGAGAAAAACATACCAGAAAATGTAGACTTGATTATAAATCGAAAATTCATAGGAAAAATCTTACATATTTCTTTTCATAATGTATAGAAAAATGTGTATCATTTTCTCAAAGAGTGCAAAAACTGGTTTAGCACATCCACATCAGCAGTGAGTTTGAGCAGGGAAATTGAATAATGTTTTAGTACCAGCAAGATATAAACCATATGTAGTGTATCAGAGAACCTCAGTCAATATAATAGAAAGTAGAATATTGTTTTCAAGGTGCAATAACCAATAACACAGTTACTAGGTCTTCTCCTCTATGAAGGAAGAGCTCACTCTTTGAAGAGCCTGGCCATTTTCAAATGCTTTTAAGGAGCTGCTGGCATGGAGCTTCTCATGCATTCAGCAAAATCCATGGCCTTGGTATGTTCTGCCCTCAGCATAAATCTATACCTATTCTGTAGATTAAAGCACTACAATGGAGAATTCAGAACAAATTTGCATCTGGAATTTGGCAAGGCTGAAACCCACTGTTTCCTTAGAAGTCAAAAAAGCAAACCCAGAAATTCATCATATTCCTTTGTCTCTGTCTGAATGGCACTTATAAGTATCCAGAGCTGTGCAGACTATCACAGAGAGTATATCTGTGCAGGGTATGGGAAGTTTCAGGAGGAAGATTTGCAATATTTTGGCCGTCCAGATTAAAAAATAAAAAAGCCCATTTCTTTCACTAATGTGTGTAATTCATTGCACCATCTTCACAGGGAAGGGAACTTTGGATTATATTAGTTGCTTTCAATATTTCAATATTGCTTTTAATTTCAATGAAATTACATTTCTACCATTCTACAAGTGGTATGGATTCATAATTTAATATCTTTTCCAGAAAAACACCTGAGGCATCAGATTTGGTGTCAGGGTTAAAACAAACAGAAATAATAAGGCTAAATAGGTATGAATTCTGAGAACATAATAGATTTTTCCAGGTCAGAAAACAGGAATGAACTCTTCAGAGAGGAGAAAAATAATTTGTCGGACATTGTTCCTTTAAAACCCTAATTAAACCAATTAATCTACCCAGCATTCAGACAGAGTTGTAGAAACCTTGGCAAAAAGGAGACCACTGGAATGAGAATTTTTACTTGATGAAATAAAATTTCTACCTATTTTTTTTCTTCTTGAATGAGATCCATTTTCTTCACTCAGAAAAATGTCTCCACAGTTATTTGAGAGCTCAGGGTGTGTAAAATTGTGCAAATCAGCTTTTCTGGCAGGCCGGTATCAAAGAACTCATCTTTTCAGTGAGGATAGTGAGTGCAAATAATGATGTTAATAGTGAAATTACTCACTTCCAAAATGTAGAATATTGCTTTCTTTTAAAAGGAAAACCCTTCAACCTTCTTTCATTGACCATTATTATTAGATATTACTCTGATTAGATATCCCTTTGATCCATGTGACCCAGTAGGAAACATATGCAGAGATAAGAAAAAATAATTTTCTTTAGATCCCTGGGCCATTGCCTTATGTATTCAGATATTAGTAGAGGTTTTTTAGGTTTGTGGAGGGTGTAGAGGTTTCTACTTGAAATTACCATTGTAAGAGAGAAGCTAATAGCGGCCTTTTGGTAGAAGTCAGTAAGTGCTCAGTAACTCTATGAAAACCTATCACCTTTTTTTTTCAAGCCCCCATACCACTCTGTTGGTCTTTTTAGCTGTGTTAAAACCATGGAGATTTTGTGCTGGAGTGATGTGCTGCAGAAACTTTTCCATCCATCTGAATGCCAGGTGAATTTTCAAATCTTTGCATGTACAATTAGCACTGGTAATATTGTAAGATCTTTTTGCAATGTTTATCGGCTCTACTGTCATTTCAACATGGAGTTGCTGAACATCTCCAGGAAACTAGGGCAAAACCCATGCTCATGAGACCCTGGAAAAGGTGGTATGAGGACCCTGACTGCCAGAAGAGAGCCCATCTATTCCCATAAAGTGTCAACAGGAAAAACAGACTACTACTGCAAAAAATTAGAAAGATCAGGTATTTTAAATGCTGTAGACTTTAAAATGTGAGTAATGTTTTGAGTTGGTGCTTTGTAGAACTGGCTGCCCTGTTCTGTCTTAAGTTGGGATGTCACTTCTGGAGCACAGTAGCAGAAGCTGAGCTGTCCTTGGGCATAGCTTCTGGCCAAGGTTTGTTTGCCCCCTGGGAACAGAGACAGGAGTTGTCACCTGGCAGTTATGATATTTTTTAAAAATTTCTTGTAAAGAGAGAGGCTCCACACTGATAGTGCAGGTTCATACCATGGACAGTCTATATTTTCTGGCTCTTTGGTGTCAAGCAGTTGAAACTGTAGCAAGTGGTGGTGTGCCTTTATCATTTCACCAATGGAAAGGAACCTGTCTTTACCCTTATCTGAACTTTGAGCTGGGAGGAACTGGACCAGTCTCTGTGTGATTCATATATACCTAAATCAGACCATGGATAAGTGCTCTGCAACAGCCAGAACAGTTACTGAGATGAACAGAAAAGGGTTAAGTTCTGCTCCTGGTCACATAGAATGCAATCTGGCTTTGCTGACTTTTAGAAGTGTTAACTGTTGAATCTTTACTGAGCAGTGGACTTGCTGTAATTTTGTCACTATTTCTTATGCCCCAAAGTTGTGGGGACTTGAGGATTGTAGGGGTGTTATTTAACCACAAGCCTCCTGTCTAAACTCACCTCACCACCAAGTAGCTCTATGCAAATCCATTGATTGGGCGTGGTTATTTGACAGCAGAGGTGTAATAACCACGTGGGACTGATAAAGGTATCTTTGACAAGCTGAACAATCTCAGTGGGGTTTACTCACAGTGAGTGGGACTTCTCATTCTCCTGCCTCCTTGCATTTTCTTGGGGGGTGAGTTCTGCACACATCTACAACTGAGTTGGTTCCAAAGGGGAACTAGAAAGGTCTTGCATCTTACACAAAGTCCAAACCTTTCTATCTGGAAACATTCCTGAAGTGTTCCAAACACCCCCAAAAGCAAAGGAAGCAATCTGAATTTAACTCCTGTCAGAACATCAGAAGATAAGGGAAAGACTCAGTGCCTACATTTTCCTACTTCTGAATATCTATTGAAAAGTTTAATGACAGTGAAGTGTCACATTAGAAAGAAAGCATAGGTGGAGGTTAAAATCAGAATATTGTCATGATGAAACTGACAACAGCAAGATATCTAAAAAGAGACAGTTCTGGAAAACAATTTCAAAGATTAATTGGTAGAAAACAGTGTTATTTTAGAAGCTCCCATCAAGAAAAAACAACTCTCCAGAAGATGTTAAAAATAGAAAAGTATGAGTTTTGAGATTAACATTTCCAGCTGAGGGAATACCTAAAGAGAAGAAAATGTAAATGTTGTTGCCTGAAAGGTTTGCAGTTATCTGTGCAGATTAAAAAAGGAATTGAGATTCTGTGTGAGGCTACAGGCTCTGCTGCTCAGAGAACCTTTTTGTAATGAGACTTCTGAATGTTCTGCTTGCAATGCCAAGGAAATTATCCTTGGTATGAAAGCAGGATATTCAGTACCCTTCTGAAGTGGTGAAAAACTCTGAAACAGAGAGTTGGTTGGGAGTAAGAAACATCTTTGTGTGAGGGTCTGGTTTTATCCAGACTTAGACCTTATCAGAGACTGACAAGTGTTCCTTTTTCTTGTGTGGGAGGCAAAAATGTTGTGAAAGAAGTCATAGCTTCATTCACAAAGTCAAACTGGGCACACAGCTGTTGAAATACCTTATAAATGTGTCATACCACCACTTCAAAGAGATACACCAACGCTTTGATGCATCAAGTATTAGGACAGGTTGCAATACCAGGGGCAGGTGTTCCCACCCTGATACTTCTGAATTTGCACACCATCAGTGGCTGGTGAAGTGGGGGCTGTCGTGTGAAAAAGAGGTCATGAAGCATCATTAAAGTTTCTTATTCCATCCCTGCTCACACTGTGCTATACTTTGCTAGGCATGTGCTTTATCAAAGCCCACGTTCCTTAAAAGAAACGTCCCTTTTCTCAGTTACTTTGAAGAGCTTGTGGGACATGGTGTCATTAAGTATGATTAAATGTGAGAGGACCTGTCCCTGTTTTGAGGACATAGTGTCCTGTTTTTTCTCTTCATTTCGAAAAAGCAGTAGAATAACCAGGGAAATTAGCTAGTCTGATAATGATCAGCTTGGTGAGTGACTGAGACATCAACACACTAATTAGACCTCCTTCCACTTGTTTGTGATTTATTTCTGTGCTCACAGTTCCATGAAGTGTTTGATGTATACACAGAATGGAAGAATGAAATGGTACACAGTGGCTATGATTACCCTTAAGGGTAAATAAATAACACTCTCAGTCCTGTAGCAGTAACTGTCTCTTCAAAAGCTGCCCTTTCCTGATAATTAAAGGCCCATTGGAGTCAGTGTCATTACTGCTACTGATTTCTGTAGGAACCAAGCTGGCCACTTTTTTTTTCTGCCCTGTTAACTGGAAGCTGCTTTTTCCAGACAGAATGATAGAAGATGTGGCAGGAAAGTCTAACCTTGGCTCACGATTCCCACCATGTCCAATATCCAGAGTTGTCCAGAAGTAGAAGAGTGACAGCAGATTTTCCTCTCCTTTTTCTGAGATCATAAGCGCTCTTGTCAGATGTGCTCAGTGTTTCCAATTCCTGTTCCTGCAACTGTAGGAGCCTGGATTTATCAGTAAACCAGCACAAAACTGCTGTCTATATGCCTTCTGTGATGGTGGGAACAACAAGGGATTTAGTTATTGTAGCACAAGATAAAAAAGGAACAACCTCCAAACCTCTACTATGTTGGAAAATGGCACAAATATAATTTTACTGCTTTAAATCCAAGCCATTCCTGTAGATCTCTCCCATAACAGAATATCATCATATGCTCATGAATCAGCCTTGTCCTTATTTTCACGGAGTGGTTTGTATTCATATGTGTGTATTCATATGTCTGCGAATGTCTGTGGTGTCTGAAAAAATTGTGAGCTTTTTCTTGCTCTTTGTTAAATCCACTTTTCCATGTAATCCTTGATGTTATTTTAATACATCTATAACAATTTGGTTTTTGGAGCACATTCCTTTTTAACACTGTGCTGAATTCAACTTGATACCAGGCAGAGCCCTTGGTATTTGTCAGGAAAGGCTAATTTTGCGATTGCATATTGGACCTATGATATGGGTAAAACTTACTACTGCCATAAGCTGTTTGAAATCAACAAAAGTATCTCAGATGTGCATAGTGAATCTTCTTATTAGTAAAAATTTATTGTAGCTGAGCCCCTGCGATAATGGAGGGTTTATCAGTGGGAGAAATAAGGGAGTGTAAAAAATGGATATTCTTAAGTAATCTGTAAGCAAAAGAAGTCCTTGCTGAGAAACCAGACATACATTTTTCAAGGAAACTTTTTTTTCCTAATTAAGGTGATCTATTAAAAAAGAGCAAAATAAACCTGAAGACAGGCAGTAAGAGGAGTAGTCTTCTTCCCCTGTTTAGTTTTTGGTTATCACCCTTCAAATCCTGTTGCCACGATCATGGCAATGTACAGAATCCTACTCTCAATACATTAATGGAAAAAAACACGCCATATGCAGAGTGGGGCAGTGAGGTGCAGTGATGGAGGTACCTGTCAGCTGAACTGGGGATGTGTCTGCACTCAGATGTGTCACCCACTTCCACCCTGTGAACACTGCTGGCTCATGAAGGGTATCAATCATACGGGTTATTCTCTAGAGGTGTGTTAGAAGCACAGAATTACTCATGAAAGGGAACTCTCCAGACACCCAAATGGAGCCTGAGCTTCAGTGAAGTAGGCTAGATCATGTTGCCCAGGGAAGTCCTGAATAGTTCTTCAGCAAGGAAGTCCTGAATAGTTCTTCAGGAAATAGATTCCACATTACTTGTAGAAGAACTTGTCCTAGAGTTTGACCATTCTTCCTGTCAGAAGATTTTCTCCCAATACTTAGGGATAAACCTTCTGGTTGCACCATGTGTCTTTTGACTCTCATCTTTTCACTATGTATCTTCAAGATGAATGTGATACTTTTTTCTAGCCTCCCATTAGATGGTTGAAGACTGTAGTAAGGTCCCACCCTTAGACTCCTCATCTTGAGAATAGTCCAAGACATAAAAAAAGACAAAAAGAGGCTTTTATAAGACCATTGAAGGAAGAAAGGTCATTGATAGGCTGTCACAAGAAAGATGGAATATATGGTTAGGAAATATTAGTTATGGAACTAAAAATGTCAATATATGTTGAGTGCAGATTTAATTTCATTGTTTGTCAAAGTTCTGAGAAAAAGAGAAGGGCTCTTATTTTAATCACATCTTGCTGTATAGTCCTACATGTAATACAGATTTTCATGTCTCTAAATGTGCACCCGTGACTTCCAGGTACTAAGATGAGAGAGGGTTTATAAAATACATTGGTAGTATTCTGCTCTCAGCAGCTTTTCACCTAATAGAAATGTTCAAATCACCTCTTCTTTTCTCTTCACAGGCATTTTTCTTCTGCAGAAGAGCTTCGAAATGTATGCACTGTAGTAGCTGATGTTTGCCACTGTGATGAACAGCAGATTTAATCTCCTCAGTATGTGTTGCAAGACTCTCATTCCCTGCAATCACTGTGTTTTATACAGTAATATTGCATTGCAAGCAGATACCTGTTTTGATTTTCTGGCACAAGTTGTAATATTTTTATGCTACATATTTTAAAATATTTTACACAGATAAAAATCTATGTTTTGAGTTATTCCCTTCACATTTTATCTATTTAAAATCTGACCTAGAGTTTTGGGGTTTTTTCCTTATTCTTTTGTTATTCATCCTCCCACCATTATTTTAGTGATTGCAGTGTTTTCTATTTAATATAGCTAGTAACATGCTGTTGACTGATTCATCTAGGTATGGAAGATTTCAAACAATTGAGTAGCATTTCTTGCACCAGCTGGAAAACGCCTATCATGTTTGATACTGACACCTTGTCAATATTTCTTCTTTTTGTTTATAATCTCACTGACTTCATTATTCCTATGATCTGTCACTCCATGAAAAACAAGCCATAATAATTTTCACCGTTCAGAACAATTATCACCCTGTATTCCCAGACAGAGAAACATTTTGAATTGTGTCACTACAGGAACCAAAGCAGATAAACAACTGTTCCAGTGCCCACCCCTGAGGGATGGTGCTGGGTGTGGCTGCCAGCTGGACTTGGCACTACTGATGGCAGCAGTTGGCTCCATCACCTTCCCAGGGATGGAGGTGAGGCTGACTAGCCTTTAGTTAGTTACCTGGATCCTCTTGCTTGTCCTTCTTGAAGAGAGATGAGGACGTGTTACAAAGATTGCTGCTCTTGCCATGTTCCTACCATGTTTTAGAAGAATTGTCTTCAAAAAAGACTCTTTTTATTATTGTTTAGACAAGTTTAACTGGTAGTGAAATACCATGATTTGTGATTCCTAGACCTCTGGTAACTTTTTTAGACTTTGAACAGTTGTTATCCTGCAGACCTGCAATACAGATACTAATTTTAAACAGAGACTGCATATTTTATTAGCTGTATTTTATGAAATACCTTCTGTCTTCAGCAACTGTAGTCTTTAGGTACGTATCTGCCAGTCCTAATGAGTTGTTGTTCAATTTGCCAGTGCGTTCCAGCTTCTCATCCTTCTGTTCATGGTCTATCCTTGCTAATTAAAATTTCTGATACTGGATTAGAGACTGTATAAATTTGTTGTGAAATGGTGGGAAAGAATTATTCAAGTAATCATTTTTTTTTAAATTGTTGCTTCATTTTAGTTTTAGCTTGTTGTGAGATTTGCTAATTCATTAAGGATCATTAGGGTAGGAAAAGACCTCCAAGATCACTGAGTCCAACCTTTGACTGAGCACCACTGTGTCAATTAAACCACAGCACTTAGCGCCATGTCGAGTTGTTTTTTGAACACTTACAGGTATAGCGACTTCACTACTTCCCTTCCTGTTTCTGTATAAGCTGAAGACATTAATCAGGTTTCTGTTACATCTGGTAATTATTCTCCCTATTCCCTTTTTTCTCTTCTATCTTCTTTTCTGCACTTTGCCAGTAGTGGCTTGCTGTTTCCCCAGTTGGCTTCTCTTGGGTCAGATTTATTCCTTCTGAATGAGGTCAACTGCACTTCAGCAGATTTTTAACTTTGGTACATACCCAGATACTTTCCTTCATTATTGGCTTATTTTTTCTTCTTATCATATAATTTTATCCAGGAGGATAAACTTTTAAGACATTCTGACAAGAAGAATTCAACTTTAAATGATCTTCTGGGAAAACCCCAGGTATTCATTTGCTGTCTAGAAACCGTGTTGGTCAGTTCAACAGGGGCACTTCTGTTAATTAAGGATAAGAATGTGCTTCACCAATGGAAACTGAAGAGGAAATACCAGGAGATGAAGAAATGAGAGATTTTCCAGCATGGAGTATTTAAAGCAGTGACCCTAAAGTGAACTTTGACTACTCCTACAGATGGCAAAAAATTCAAAGCAGTTGACAATAACCTTTAAGGTGAAGGATGAGTGCTGAGGGAAGAAAAAAATCTCACCCAAACCACACACACAAAAAAACAGTTTCTGGATTTATAGATTGCTGCAGGGCTCTGAAGGTGGCTAACTTGTTCAATTTCTGTAAATCTCTCTAGGTGGAATAGTGCATCCAGATAGAGAATCAGTAATGCTACTTCTATAGTAGCTCTATAGTGTAAAGTATTAGATAACTTTCCTAAAGATTACTGATAATATTTATTATAATTATTCAGAAATCCACATATATTTGTGATTTCTAAGAGTGAAGGAGCTTATATTTTTACTTAGAAGAGAATACTTTCTCAACCTCTACCCGTCAAACCTAGCCTGAGAGATCTGTTTTTCTAGCTTTCTTATTCCTGGCCAGAACAGAATTCCGCAAGTGCTTCCTTCTTCATAACCTACAGGTTTCTCTGCCTTGCAGTCATTCTGAGTACTTAACGAGCTAGTTTCTGAGTCAGATGTAAGAAGGTGATAGATTTACAACAAAATAAAATTGCCAATGAAAGTCTGAAAACTGAAATAGTTATCACTTTATTTCTCTCCCTATTTTCATCATAATATCATAAATTAAGTTACCTTTTATTCTCTTGGAAAGGCCTTTGTAGCTACAAATCCAAATGGTTATAGCATGAAGACAGTTCATTCCCCCTCCTAGCCTTTAAATCAGTTTACACCTCTGCCACTGAATCTCAGCTGAAAAAAAAAGCATGATGGGAAAAGTCACTGGGTTTTTTTTTATATTTCTAAGTTAGAAAAAGAATTTTAACATTTTGAATGTTAATCAGAACTGAAAGATCTTTTGGTAATTTTCCTTCCAGAATTCTCAAATGCTGAACCTTTGCAGCTCTCAGCTTCATTAATTAATTATGTTGAACTTACCGGGAACCATGATCTGTGCCTCAGGATTTTCCCTGACTGTGTTTGGGAGCTCCCAGATCCCAGTGCTGCTGCACTACACTGCATCTGGTAAGTGCTGGCCTCTGTGATGCCTGCAAGGTGCTGCCCTGCTAAAGTAGTGTTAAAGCTACATCATTTCACAGGCAATCAGAAAGTGGCTGCTGTTCAGGAAGGATGAATGTGCCAATATTCATTATGTTGCGTACTCAGTGTTCCTCAATCCATGGGAGATGCCATGTGTGCTCATGAGAAAATGGACACAGAGCTTGCGGCCAATCACTGTACATGCTACACGAAGTGGGAATGTGCTCTGCACACCATCTCCCTTGGATTCATCTCTTCCCCTGGGAAGTGTCACTTAATAATGTTTTGGGTTGTTGGGTTTTTGTTTTTACTCCTGAATCTAGAGCTTGCAGAAATGGAGGTACCATCATGAAGGAATCCATATAGGTTTTTTCCCAAACAAATCAGAAAAAAATCCTGCAAATCCATTTTCCCTGATATTTTTTTTCTTCTGGTATTGCAAGAAGGACATTGCCACAAGAGTAAGTTGTTTCTGATAGTATTTCTAATTGGAAAATATGTTTAAAGAAATACATGCATGAAATGGCAGTCAGTCTTCTTCCTTTTACATTCTTACATGAAAAATTACCTTATTAATTTTCAAATGGCAGCATATTTTACGCAAATATTAAAAATCACAAACTGAAAGAGAACCTTTAAAATATTGACTGGTGGAAATTACATATTTTGAGCATTTGTTCCAATCAAGCAGCAATTCAAGTTTCCTTCCAGACATCCTAATTCTTCCCCTTTACTGGTAGAATCACACAGTATTCCTCTCACAGCCTCTGCAGTCTGATGTGTGCATGAGAGAAGAAGCAGAATGATTTCTATGCATCAGGTGAAATGGCTGGGATGGCTGGAATGAATGATGATTACCAGGATTTCCATTGTGAAGGCAAATGAGCAGAAAATACTGTGGCAGAAAGAATCCTTCAATCTAGTGCAAGCACCGGAGCTGTGGCCTTCAAAGGCCCTTATTCAATTATTCTAACTGTGTGACCACTGTCTTATTACCATCTTTGTTCATTAATGTCCTAGGTCTGTGAAAAGCTAAAAGGTACCAAGGCACAACCTATTAGCATGTCTAAAATTCCTAATGCAGGGCCATGTTTCAGCACAGCAGTGTGGTGCTCCCATACAATGCTCACTGAAGAAACTGCTTTGTGGTGGAAGAACAGCCAGCTGGGCTTTCTGAGGAATAAGAGGGGTGGAATAAGGAAGAACCAAACCTGTGTGTAAGAACACACAAGCAGATGTTCTGTCCAAGTGTTGTTTGAATAAACATCTGATTTGGCAATGAAGCTTTCCAGATCATAAATTCTTTTCAGCAGAGATATACTATTAATTTAGTAATTTATACATTGTTTTTGTATTTCAAGAAAATAGTTTGAAGCAGCTTGGCTTTGTGTATATGACCCAGAAAGGGCCATGCACATCCCAGTTAAGTATCTTTCATGTCATTCTTAAGGGGGGCAATCAAAAAAGAAAGACATTAGTTTAATTTAATGCTCAATGCTGCCCAGTTTTATATTTTTAAAAATTAATTTCTCAAAGCTCCTCTTAAAAAGAACTATTTTTTATTTCAATATTTAAATTTTACCATTGGAGTTAGGTAAGGTCAAGATCCTTCCTCTCCAAACAACTTTTTCCTATGTAATTGCAGGCAATTCTACCCTAATCATTTTTCCAATGACTTGTCTTCTGTGACCGAAATTAACAAGCTATTGCACACTATCAGCTTTCTCCTAAGATGTTGTGGCCATGTGTTCTAAGAAGTAGGATATCCAGTCTCAGTTTGTGCAGTCTTTCAGGAGGAATTCTCCAGATTCTCAGACATTTCTTGTAAATTGATTCTTTTATTGACTCATTATTCCCTGAATGTAACACATTCCCTGCAAAGGGTAAACAGCAGAGTATACTAATGTGACTCCAATGCTAAAGGGAATTTCCTGACATGTAATCTGTTTACTCATTCACCCCAGCTAATTCTTAAGCCTAAAATTTAAAACTTTTATAAAATTGCAGATTAGGACTTTGTCTAATGATCTTTATATTGTTCACAGAGTTTTAGAGCATCACATGAACTAGAAATGTTTTGGTTGTTTTGCCATTGTTGTACATCGTTGCACCTTTTTGGTGCTGATGCTTTGAATTTAGAAGTTGCAGTAGCTCTTACAATGAGAAGCTTACTGAAGACACCATTTCAAGATGTTGATAGCATTTACTTGAACTCATACTGTTTTGCATGCTGGTGATTGTCTCGGTTTGGAAAAACAGGTATCTGCCAGGGAAAGCTGGAGCTTGCCTTGGAATGGAGAATGTAAACTCCCTGCCTCCAAATTGTTATAATTTTGCAATTAAGGGCACTTTCAGGAAAAGATATAGGAATAGGAATAACAGGTCTTCACTAGGAATATTAAAAATACAAATGTAGTAGTACAAAAAAACAAGCAAACAAGAAAAAATCCTAGAAACACTGACAGAGTCAGAATACAACCTGACACCTTGTTGGTCAGGGTGTTGGAAGTAGTCCAGACTCCTCCTGGAGTGATAGATATGATTCTGTTGGAGAAGAGATGATCCTGTAAGAAGGGTCCAGTGGTGGCGAGATGAGTCCAGTCTTTCCTCTGGGAATCCAGTGGAAACAGGCTGTCCTGCAGTTCTGAATTGCAGGTTTTTATCCAAGTAGGAATGATTGGCTCCTCCCACTGGGTGAAGATTCTCACAATGGGATGACGTAACATTATCAGTCATTGGTGAGCCTTAATGGCCCATTAACAGCAGATATCCTCCTGGAAGGAGGATGAGTCCTGGAAGAGATGAGAACACTGCCCCATCTGGTTTTAACAGCTGGCCCATTAACAGAAGGCACCTCCCCCCTCCACCCCCAGAGTTATGAGGACTGGGTCATACAAGAGATAAAGAAAACACCTCCCCAACCAGTTTCAACAGATGGCAAATACAATACACATTTTTGGTTACATATTGCAACCCAAGGCAGTGACATATTTCAAGACAATTCACAAAGTCAGAACGAGCCAACACGATACTTTCTCTACAAATTAACCTGAGAGAACAATCAAGCCCTTTTTTTAAATTTCTGACATCTTCAATTATCCTGCAGCTTTACAGAGATGTGATACAGATAAAAATAAATTTCTGAACAAAATGTTTTGGTAATGAAGGTTTTTAATCATGTTTTTCACGTCTGACTCTTAGGCTGCCTTACCTTCCCAGTGATGTAACTTCGATAATACGTAATATGAACATTGTCTAGATTTATATTGAATTCTGACTAACATCAACAAAACTTGAAAGAAATAAAAAGGGCAAGCCTTAAGAAATACAAGAAGAAATCACTATAGGCCAGTCTGGTGGTGCTTGCTGGAGCTCCGTTTCAGAGATGGTGATAGCCAAAGGGAAGCTGACACAATTGATAGTTACTTGCTTTTCAAAGCAATGGATAAATAGGATGTACAGAAATGAAGCCAAAATCACTGATAAGTCTGCACTGAGCCATTCTACCCATTCAGATTCTGTCTTTCCATTTTGTGAAAATCATCACAGAGAACATGCTATTACAAACCAAGCCAAAATTAATGCTCATAAATATGTGATCAGAGAAAGGCAGAGTCCCCAGATAAAAGATTAATAATGGCTGAATGGCCTTAACATATTTTCTTTGATTCATGGGAGCATGGTTATAGCATGGGGAAATGCCATTGCTTTCAGATGAAACAAATGTCTTTGTATTGACTATCGAAAGCAACAGATGTTCTGCAAACCAGTACTTCCACAAAGGGACAGCCTTGGAACTATTTTGTAAACAACCTAGCTTAAATTTTAATACATGCACTTTGAGGATGGCTGTGTGACAGATGGGCTGGGCAAGCTCTGTAATGAAAAGGGCATCTAACTGAATTTGGAAAGCCTCAAGCAGCCTGGTTTGTTATTTGGAAAATAAAATCTGAGAGCCCTTGCCTAGCCTGTACATTTCTCAGTGTGTATGTGTGTATCCTTTCCTGTGTATATATTTGTGACAAAATTAGAGTTCTTCAAAATGTTTTAAAACCCTTACGGATCAGTACACNCACACACACACACACACACATATATATATGTAATTTTCTGAAAACGTTTTTCCACATTAGATTGTTTTCTTTCTTTAAGTGATGAGCTTATGAGTAGATGTTTAATGAAAGCATGATTTAAAAGCAGCTGGAAAACTCTAGTGATACTGTGAAGCTATGAAATTAGTGTCCTTAGGGTCTGTCCTTCAGTTGTAATTCCTGCAGTGTGTAGCTGCAAAGGCGCAGCAGAGCACCATGAGGTTCTCATCAGCTGAGCATTTTCTGACACCTCATAATGAGAATGGTGAAAGGAAGGTGCCATTTCAGGAGAACTGATGGGATGGACAAGTGTCCATCACACATCAGGTGCATGTGCATCTGTGGGATTGAATTCTTGCCAGCTCTATATGCTTATTGTCAGGTGAGAGTGCAGGCTGCCTCACGGACTGGCACTTGTGGCAGCATCACTGGATCAGGGATGGATGGTCCCAGACTGGGTTGAAATGGGACTCCCGAGCCCTTGAAAGGTGGAGATGATGATGGGAGCAGGTATTCAGGCCCTGTTGGTACCCTCAGGGCCCTGACAGTTGATACATCACTGCTCTTGCCTCTCACTGCAGCTATTGGTGTGCTTTATGAAGACCTTCTATTTTTAGGACATTTTCTAGTTTTTGATATACAAGATGCTTTCCCAATGCCTTTTGAATGGGTTCACGGGGAAAATAAAGACAAATCTGCGTCTTTTTCATTTTATACATTGGGCCTGGTGGCACCAGGAGCTGTGGCAGCTTTATTTTATAAGAATCTTTGTGTCTACCTATCATCCACAATTTTAAGTCATTGTCTTACCTGAAAACTTCCACCTGCTATTTAGTTTCAAGAAGAAAAGTAATTAAACCCTTTTAAAATTTCCCGTTCCAAAAAATACCACAATGGAGAAAAGAATAAATCTCCTCTGGGTAAGGCAACTTTCTATGTTTTGGAGGGGTTTTTTTTCCGATTTTCTTTTATTTTTTTCATTTACAAGGAAAAAGATTGCAGAAAGACTAAATGTTTGGAAGTTTTGCATAGCCTATGCACCTCTCTCTTATGAAAGAGAAAAAATTATTGAAGTTATATACTTTTAAAATCAGTGAACTCTGATTTGCTTATTTCAGGATTTATCACCATTGACTGAGATTTCCAGGCATCACTCTGCTCTTCTGTACACATATTACTTAAAAGTCAAGCTTTAACAGGGCTCTTGTGCATGTATTTTAAACCAGCGGAATGGTCTGTTGGTTGAGACTGTACACAAACATGAACGGTTATCTGGCCTTGAAGATGGTGTTAATGCTTGCTTTATTGAAAGGGACATCAACCATACTTTTAATTTGACTGAATATGTGGGCTTTAAGAATGTACTTAAGTGCCTTTCTTGTTGCTTTCGTTGCCGAAAAGTTTGAAAATTAATGTTACTGATTTAGGTACCCATGAAAAAAAAAAAAAGGTTATTGACCTGTCACTTGTGAGGTTGGTAGATGAAAAGTCCAGGCTGTTTTGGGTAGATTGCAGTCCAAGAGGAAGTATTAAATCTCTCTTAATAAAAGTAATATGTATCAAAAATGGGTTGCTGCCTATTTTGACTGATTGGGAAAAGAAAATATGTTAAGGTGAACCTGGTTATGGTCTAATATAATACTGATTGAATGCCAGTGAGATAATGTACAGCTAAAAAAAAAAAAGGCAAAAAAAGTTAGCCTAACCTCTAAATCTGCATTACAATGCATAATTTCCATTTCCAGAGAAACATTGCTTGAGATATATTTGTGTGGATCAAGAAAGTTATTGCTCTGGTACTGCCCTTTTGTAGCACATGCAGTAGTGTCTCATTACCTCCAGGGACAGCTTGAACAATTGCTGTGCTCGTGCCTTTCTCCTTCAAAGATAGAAATTTGCATTGGATTCACATAAGGTTGCATCCTGAATGCAAATATAATCATAATTAATACAAGGAAGAGACAGGCATAGTACTGCACTCTTATGGTTATACTGTAAAATCCATTATGTTTATAGGAAGCTCCTGACAGAAATAGCTTGCCTTCTTAAATAGCACTAATGAAAAAGAGGACAAAAAGTCATTGATAAACTGTCACCACCCCTATGTCCTTGCAATATATTAGCCCAAAATAGCACACTGACAATGTATAAATCTATGGAATTATGATGGAGAAACACAAAGGGTACAAAAGCATGTGTTTCCAAGGGCATTTCCATTATGCAACACACTACGGTGAATCAATAGACTTAATATGTCATTGTCTGATAATTAAAAGGGGAGGGTTACTAAGGACTTTTAATTTTATTTATTTATCAAACCATGATTGGGAATTTAGCATAATAAGAATTCTGACACCCAGAATTGTTTGTCTTTCATTAAAGTTTCTCAGTGAAACTCTTTCATTAGAGTTTTTCTCAGTTTCAGTTTCTACTGACAGGCACAGTCGTGAGTCTCTCAGCTGCTGTTCAAGTCAGTGGCAAAATTCCCACAGATACAGGAATGAGATTTCTTGGAATAACATTGAAGCTGATGCTGTTACCTATGTCTCTTTTCTCCTGAAGACAAATTACCTTATCTCTAGGCCAGGAATCTTGGCGTTTATGCAGAAGATGCTGCCAGTCACTGTCCTAAATCTTCTTGTCCACATTCACTCCTGGTATTGTGGTGCCTCATAGCCCCTGTTGGCATTAACCTCATCTACACTAGGAATGCTTTCAGGGTCTGCCTTGTCCCCACTGATTCTTGTGAGCCCCAAACTTAATTCTGTAGGATCAGAATGGATCCATGGCCCCTTCAGGCACAGATCTGCTCTCGAAGACCCAATCTGCCTTAGTGACTTCTGCACTGTGCATGGTCCTGAGCTCCTGAAATCATCTTAACTGAGCTTGGTTTTGCTGTGATTGCAGCCAACCCCATGCAGTAAATGAAGAATGAACAGATTGTGGAGGCACTGCTATCAGCTGAATGGCAGGCTGTGGTGGCAGACTGACGTGGGGTTTTGGCAGGAAATGCAGGAGAGAGATGTATGAGTAAGAAATTAATTGCTGACCCTAGCAGATGCCATGTTCTTCCCTAATAAGAGTTAATACTAGTTACACTAAATAATGTAATATTAATCCATCACATCTAGCTTTGAATAAATTTCTTCAATTTTAAAATTAAATTAATTTGGTTTAAAACAAAATTCTACAGAATCTGGTGAGGCTTTTTGCAACTAATTTGAGGCATTCTGTAAGAACAAGGGCTCACAGCAGCAGCCTCAAGAGCACATTTGATTTAATGCTTTCTAAGTATTATTTGCTTTCCCTCTGGCAGATATAATTAGTGTCTCCCTAACACCCTCAGAGTCTGCTTTGCCTTAATTTAACATAAAATCATGAATCAATTATTTTTGTAACTGTGTCACATATCTATAATTCTGATCAAGAACAAGCTACATGGAAAGAACGTACAGTGGTAGGTGAATGCTGGGGTAGACTTTGCTTGCTGTTTTTCTCTTTGTGTGTTTTGGTTTTCTTTTTTTAACAGAAGGCTCATATTGGCACATCTTGATGTTTTGGGCAGTATTCCAGTGTAATTTAACTGGACTAGTTGCATAATTCAAGTGAACATTTTTTGTTCCAGTCAGATCCATGTGTACGCTCAACATGAAGAAAAAAGGCTCACCATTTCAGTGTGTGCCTGGGCTTACAGTTTCTGGGAATTGAAACAATAAACTCTCAGTCCTATTCTGCTTTTTGCAATTGCCTCTCTTCTCAACCCTGACTGTTCTGATTAAACATCATTTGCCCTCGTAGCCTTTTGGATTGGTCTTTCTCAGTATTTTTAATTTCTCGGTTTTTAAATCTCCTTTGTGTGCTACAAGACGTTCTAGGTAATCTGGGACAAGACAGCTGAGTATCTCTCAGCAGGAATAAAGTACACAGCTATTCCATGACACACAATACAGACAGCTTTCTGAAGGTTTTGTTAGGGATGTCCACAAGCCAGTGAGAAGCCATCAAGCCAGACTGGCAATCTAAAACTTAATAGAATAGGGACCCAAGACTGAGCTAAACAAAATGCAAGCTGAAAAACAAAGCACTAATGTTCTTTACATGGACAAGAGCTGATTCAAGAAGGCCCCAAATTATCCCTTTTAAGAGATAGTGAAATTGTCTCCTTAGTACAATGATGCCCAAAGTCTTTCTTTTTTGAAGCCACACTTAGAATTAAATAGCATCTCTTCTTTGCTCTGGCTGCAGTTAATTTTCAATTCAGTATTTAATTTTACCATGTTACATCTTACCAAATCAAGTTAAATATTTTAATACTTACTGATAGTACTGTATCCCACACCAGTCCATGAAGCATTTCAAGTTTAAGATGGGTTGATTCCATTGTGGCAAAAGCCATTATTGTAGAAAGCTCTCTGGTAGACCACCACCAGTCATGGAAAGCATTTGTGCATGATATTTCCAAACAAGGGATTGTGTCTGTGTCCCTGAATTAAACAGGCATTGTAATTTGTGGATGTTGGCAGGATGGCAGGAGGCCTGAAAGTGGAATACTGACTTCAAAAAGTGGTTTAGGGGGAAGTCTTGTGAATCTTGCCATTTGCCAGATGCACATGGAGAGCCAAAGAATGACAATAGAGAAGCTATTTGAGACAGGAAAAGCACCTGGAGAAAACACCACTGTCATGGCACAAGACCAAGGAGAGTCATGAATAACCAGCTCTTGTAGGGCACAGGTTTCAAAATGTCCACTTTCTTGATTCTAAAGAGACTTGATACATCTGGCTTCTTTCAGCAAATCAAAGGGGAGCCTGGCAAAGTGAAAGGGGGATGGAAGTTGAATCAGACCAGAGGAACTGATGGATAATTTTGCAAAGAAGCGGCATAAGAGCTCAGCAGGACTAAGCATTTGGACCCTCAGGGCATGATATCTCTACTACAGCCAGGCACAGATGCTCTCCCTGTCACTCAGGCTGGAAAAGCCAGACAGCAGGCCTGGCATATGTACAAACGCCTGTGCTCAGTTTATTTAAATATATATTTAGAGGGTTTTGTGTACTGATGGCTGCAAACTTGCTCTGTGCTGCCACTGTGTTTTGGAGTGGAAGAAAGAATGGATCTTGTCAAGATCCCAGCATTGTCCTAGTCTGGCTCTGCCCTGGGGAGCCCTGCAGATGGCCCTTGTCATCTGTGAGGGGACAAACCAGCTTCCCAGCACACCTGGCACTGGCTCTGCCTGTTCACTCGGATGCTGAGTCCTTGATGGGAGGCAGGCTCACTTTGCTTCTGCTGCTGGGAGATGCTGCAGCTAATTTAAACCAACAGACAGGCTGTAAGCAAAATTTATTTCCATTTTAGTCCTCCAGTTGGTCTCAAGTGGAGGGGTCATTATGCTCTACACTCCTATGCATACAGGTATGCTTGAAAATGTGTTCATACATTTAGTGGATGAAAAGCACAATACATCAGTCACTCTTGCTGGTCTACATTTAGTGTATTGAGTGAAAGGAAAATATGTGTTAATGGCAAAGTGCGTGGGAAAAAAAAAGTAGGATGTGATGACTAAAATACTACTTTCTCAAGGAAAGAAGCTACCCTATGAAATATTTCATAATCCAGAGGAACTTCACAGATCTCAGTTTATCCCTCATCTCTCAAAATATTGTATGTGTAAATCATCTGCTTAAGATATGAGTAATTCAGCTTGTGCTTGAACTTGTTCTTCACCTTGTCAGTTGCAATATGGACAGATTTCAGAGAAACGAATATATTCTATTGTGGATATTCCACAAATATTTCAAATTATCATGTGCTGAAATTTGACATAGGATATAATTTCCAGTAAAAATTCTGTTTATAAGAATAGGCAAAGAGAAAGCACTTTCTCTCTCTCTCTCTCTCTCTCGCTCTCTCTCTCAGTATGTATATATGTATTTTGTCAGAGATTGTTTCCTGAATGACTGAGTCTTTTCTGATAGATCTCATAAAAAAATTTCATTTTAGATATGAAGTTATATATTACATAACTGTTCCAAAGTGGCAGACTGGTGTGCGTTTGTTTGTTAGTTTTTAAATAAAATCTTATTTCAATCATCCCCCTTGTGATTAAACTTTCAAAACAGGACTTTATACAGTCCTGAAAAAAAGACTCCTCAATCAAGATTTACAGAGCAAGACATTGCCTGTGTTTTGTTGCCAATACAATAAACTTCCACATGGTCAGAAATCATGCAGTTTTATTGAGAATGTAGTAGCATCCACATGCTTTAATGGGCATCTACCCAATCTTAACAGCAATTCTTATAAACTGAGCATAGTTTAGAAAATATTATTATTATAAAATACACACACATGCACATATATGAAAGATTATGTACAAAAAAAAAATAGATTGCAAAACCAGAATTTTTTTCCCAGTTGTAACAATGAGTTGTGGCTGCTTTTCCTGGCTAGTGACAAAATGCCAAGGAGGAGTATAAATCGCATCAGGACATGGAGAAAAAGAGGCACTGTGAAACTGAAAGGTTTTTTCAGGCTCCTCACACACTGATGGAAAATATGAGGATGCTACCTGTTTAAAAGCTTACATAAAACAGCTGTGGGTCAAAACATATCCCGTATTACAAGACTCAAGTGAGCTGAACTTTATTTTGTTCTATAGAATCTTGATTTTTTTCAACTGATTTGAGGCTTCATGGTCAGAAAATACAGAGTTATTATATAGTATAAATGAAATCAAAATAAAGTTTGAGATGCTGAGTTTGCCTTTAGATCATTCTCTCTCCTGATACAGGCTTAAAATACTACAGGCTTGAGAAATGTTGTATTACAACAGTGACAGGGAGTCTTCCCTAGCCAAGTCCCCCCTTGGGTGTAAGCATGATTCCTTGCAAAGCTCTTTATAGGAGTGTGATCTGTGACAGAAAATCAGCCCCAGATACTACACTTTATACTTAGCAAATAATCTGAGAAAATCCATTACTATGATGATTGTATTCCGGTAGTATAACTAGGTGCATGTTCCCATGTGATAATAAAAATGCACATTTATATTGGGTTGTCAGCAGTGTGCAAAAAGGTTGCCAACATGACGGAAGAGAAAAAAGGTCATCTTTAATTTGCACAAATTGATTTTAATTAATCTGATTAATTTGCATATCCTGTTGTTTCTGGCAATAATGAAGACTGAATTCTGCCAAACATATACTATGACTCTGACAGAAAGAACTTTGGCAGCTTTGCATTCAATGATTCACAGCAACATGCTAAACCCTAACAACTGTTCCTTCTGTGATGCTGCAGTGCAAACTAGAAAGATAAATTGGAATTTAACTGGGCTGGATAGATGAGCCCATTACCAAGGGTTTAGTTCACTGTCCCTCTGAGATGACAGTTTAGATAAAAGACCTGTACCTTATTTCATATAACAAATAAGTCATCGTTTCAGAATTTTTCAAGCAGACTTCCCTTTGGAATTACTAATTTAATTATTCCCATTATCTTGGTACATCTGGGCAACATTCTGCTGGCTGCATTATCAGCAGAAGCACAAACAAGCAAGTTGCCTTTAGGAGTCCATTGCAAGGTCACAGAGAGCCATTAATCCACCCTTACAGTTTCTGTGCTTGCATCACTTACCTTCTTCAGTTCCTGTCTTTGTCTGCCTGGAAGGGTTGTCCAGGTAGAATTCACATGCTACAATTGACAAATCACATAAGGATGGCTTTGAAAAATGGATGCCACTGTGCCATCACCATCATGATATGTAGCATAGATATGTGGAAAATTCTTTTTATTCCCCTCATTTTCAACATGTCAGCAACAGCTAAGCAGTTTGTCTATGACCAGTCATGAAGGGTCCACACTTTGTTGGAATCCCCTATGACAGGTTTGTATGTTATCAGGTAATAAAAAAAAGTCTGAATTTCTCCTCTGGAGGGAGCCTAAGTCCTGAGTCATGGGTTTGTTTGATTTTTTTCCTTTAGTGAAACAGAGACCAGCCTCTTCAATGAATTATCCAATTCCCAGAATGGTTTCTGGAATCAAAAAAACCCCACTACTCTTAAACTGATTTGAGGCAGTGTTGGCTGATGGATATATATATCAGTTGCTCAATGTCCAAGTCAGTTCTCAATATATGCATCTCTCCATACCATGGACATTCACAGACCAAAGCCATGACCAAAGGTGATGGGTGAGTAAATACTTCTGACAGGTCCAGAAAATTGCATTGTAGACCAGGAAAATATGTGCCAATAGAGGAAGTTCTTCAAATTGAAGCGATTACCACCAAGTGCAGACATATAACATGTAGGCTCCCTTCAAGCAATCATTGTAAAATCTCTGAACACTTATCACTATAAAGAAACTCATAATTTCTATAGCCTTTTGCAAGTCTTTTAGAAATCTTGGATGGTCATTTTAATCATTGGTATTGAAAATTTTCCAAAGGAGAATTACAATTTTAACTACTCAATCTCCCCACATCTTATATTTTACAACATTTCCCAGAATGCTCTTTACAACCTTTCATCCTGAGCTATCTCTTTGAACCCCAACAGGTAGCCAGGTCATCATCTTATCTGTAGGCACTGTGACTGACCCTTAAACCCATGCATCATTCCACAGCTGTAACAGAGAGCAGGCTTGAAATTCACCTCCAGTGTGCTCTCCTGCCTCACTATAAACAAATCAATCACCTACTTTCCTTTTCCCTGAAATTACAGTCACCCCTGAAAGAAAAGGATTCTGCATACATTAGATCTTTTTTGGAGCTTGGCTTTATTACCCCGACAAGAACATACCATTTCTGGCTGTCACTTCTTGCACATTCAGCTATAGACAGGTTTCCTAAAGGTCAAGCTATCTTATCTGAAAGAATATCAGTATGGATTGAAAAGCATGTAAGAGTGTAGCTGGCATAGCTCTCCACTGAGACAGCAAGGCTGACTGAAGCAGAATTCAGAGGTCATTTTCTTCTGGTGTCAAAAATATGCCAAATCAGAAACCTGCAAAGCAGTGGCATGGTGTAAGTCATTAATCTTTACAGAATGTTAGGAACTGGAATTAGGTGCTGGATCATGTGTCAAGTTCAGAAGGTCAATACAAGAATTAATGTTCAGCAGAAACCATGAATAGCCCCTTCTCTCATCTTTCTTTCCTAATATCTGTAACAGGACATATGCCTAAGTGTACCTGCAAAAAACCCCTCTCTGCAGCAACCATGCTTCTTCAGAGCTCTGTATTCCTCAAATCTCTGCCTTTCCTTGATTTTGCAGAACTGCAAGGATACAGGGAAATCAATCCAAATCCTTACACAAGATCATATGGAAGCTGAATACACTGGTTAACCAAAAGGACTTTTTTTTTTTTTTTTTTTCAAATCTTCAGCAAGTGCTGCCTTCAGGGCAGCATCCAAGTGGCACTAGAAAGAACAGCAGGTCATTCTTAAATGTTGCTTGATATTTGAACTTGTTTTCACTGATTTCACACATGAAAAGTAAATAAAATCTCTGTACACCACTGCTACATTTGTGATCTGAAAGGTATCCTTGAGAGATTGGCATGTACTTATCAAAGAATCATTTAAGGCACAGAGACAATCAGAGTTCAGCTCTGTTCTATGCACAAGCTCTAGGTGAGGTTTGTCTACTTGATATGTTTGCTCAACACTACAAGTAATTTGGATCATGCAACTCCCATCAGTGGAAACTGATGAGAGTGGTCTTTGTGAAGTTGGAGTGGAAAAGCCATGCTGAAGAAAGAAGGTGCATAAAGAAGAATTTTGTGCTTTTTGTTCCCTCTACTGCTTTTTGCTGTTGTTCTGACAATTTCAGAGAACATCCAGTATAAAACATGATTTCTATATATAATGTTGTATAACATATAATTTTCACCCCTAACACATTTTTTCTTGCTTTTTTTATTCCATGATTGAAAAATTGTAGAACAAACAGGAAGTGCTTGGTTACTTTATTCAGGAGTTCATCAGTGATTCAGTAGTGGATTAAAGCACACACACACACACAAAAAGGGAGGATGACGTGTCTTGAGCAAGGAATAATGATTTTTCACTGTGGTTCAACAGCAATTGTGCTAGAAACCAAACCCTGTGTTATCAACACAGGACAGGTTGCTTGGAAAGGGGAATACAATGATCTTTGAAATAACGTGTCAGAACATTGTGTTTTAAGAAAAGAGTAAAACTGAAGTAATTTAATTATTGCTGTGTTACTATAAGAAAATGCAAGGATGTTGGATCATACAGAACACAAACTCTCATTTTATCAGAGGTTATGTGGAAACTTTATCCAGAGGAAAGGCTTTCTGAGTAGCAGCTGGTGTCTAGACTGCCTCTCTCCTCACAGATTTCCTGCTGAAATGCTGGAACCTTATTGATGTTATTGCTCTTAAACCTGATTTAATTCAGAGAAATGAAAAGAGAATGTTGGCAAGTTTAGCATTGTACAGATGAGTATGGCCCAGAGGTCAGTAGACCTGAAGCTAAACATGCATTAACATACTTTTTTTAAAAAACTGAAGCTGATAAATCCACCAAAAATGGTTAATTTCCAACATTTGGATATATTTACTGCACTGGTAAACCTAAGATAGAGTTTATAATTTAAATGTCTCATAACTACCAAGCCTGATGATGATTTGCAACTTTCTATTTGCAAACAAGAAGAGAATACGGTTCTATTTGTGCAGCATTTATGGAATAGCTGGTTTAATACAGATTTAATGTGAAGCTGCCTATTCATCCACAGACAAGAACTTTGCTATTTGTTGTTCATCATTCTTTAGCTTAAAATATGGGAATAAGAACCATACCTTATGAATTCAGTTATCTGTCAGATGCCTGGACCAGTCAATAGATCATGTTAAAACACTCCTTAAAAAGGATTGAGTTCTTAACTCTGTGAAGATCCAATTTGAATAAGCAAATCCTTAACACAGATTTGAAGGGATATGCCTTGCTTTCATGTTTTAGATATTTCTGAAAGGCATTTCTACTCTTTAAATGTAAAGCTTCTTCCTTACCCTCCTCAGAATAAATATTGCTGCACAAGTGGAGAGACAACCAAGTCTTCTGAAGGGTATCAGGAAAGATTGCCCCTATCCTTCAGGGTGATCCAACAGGATATTTGGTCTATGGGACTGACTATCCAAATGGCTAAGGGCTGCCTAGAAGGTACTGAATACTTCAATGCTCACTGAGGCATATGGGCCTCAGCCTCCATTATCTTAATGCTGTTAGATTTGAATGCATCTTTAAAGTGAAGGGAACTACTCTCTTTAAAGCACCTTTAAAGAAAGCTTGGACACGATGAGAAGAAGGAGTATTTAGCACCCTTTGGAGTTGGCTTCCCTGCCATTTTCTCATTGTCACTTCATCCTAAAAACAAGTTAATGCAGTTCCACATGGAGATGATTTTATAGATTTAAAAATCTATAAAGAAAATTGCAGAAGGGCCTTGAGCTTCAGAGATCAGCAGAATCACAGCAGTGCTCCTGTATAACTCACGGCGTGGTGCAGCAGCGGGTGCCATCACAGGCAATCCAATTTCTTTGGGAAGATGATGGATGACAGGTTTTATCACATGCATGCCACTTTACTTCTCAAATGCAAATATGGATCTCCATAATTTAAAGCTCAAGTTTCTTTTACAGTTTATTTTTTATTCTCTCTGTCTCTGTACAATTGCGCAGATATACCGTCTCAGTAATTGCAAGAGTGGAGCTTTTGTTTGGAACAGGGATCTAGATTGCGCTGTGAGGCTTGCAGTAACTCACTACACTGTGATTGTTTCACCAACTTCCATTTCCAATTGTCACATGGAGAATTGTGTTCTTCACATAAACCTTGCATAGGAGTTGTCTGTTTTCACTCACAGCAAGGATGGGAAAATTTGTTCAGACAGACCTGGAAGAAGTGTTTATTGAAAAAACCACAGTCAGCTCTGCATATGGCCAGTTGGAAGGTAGAGTTTCATCTGGTCCTTCTTCTAGAATTGCTTGGGGACACCTCATAAATCAGCAGGAAGACAAGAGTTATGTGCCTTGGATGGATACAACGTGTTTTAGCCATAGGCTGGGACTAAAAATCTGAAGGAAATACCACAAAGTGCTCTCAGAAAAAAAAAAAAAAGATGATGCTCTCAGAAAATTAAGTAATTAGAAACATCATACAAAATCTGTTCTTGTGACTTTTTCCAAGGGATTCCTTAGAACAAAGCCTTTTGAAAGCATGTATAACAGAGGAATTATATTGTAAATAAGTGGGAAGAATTGTCTTCTAACAAACAGAGAATTGCTTCCTTGGCTTTCTTAGTAGCCTAGAACAAATTATCTGGGGCTTCATTTTCTTTCAGTAGAGCTGTTCCTCTCCTAAAGCCAAAATAATTTATCTTCCTGGGTATAAGTATTGTGAGGAGGTTTAATGTGTATCTCTTCACTGATAAATAAATCCACCTTTTCTGCAGGATCATGTAACCTCCAGATATGAGTCTTTTGTTTGAAAAGGAGGATGCTATTCGTGGAACATACAACTCTCAGAAATAGCACTGTAGAGTAAAAGCTGACCTTGGAAATAGCAAGGACATTTGCAGCTTCCAGTAATGAGAGAATACATGACAGATGAAGGGAGTACCTGAGAAAATGGCAGGATGGTGGAGGATGTTTGTTTGCTGTCTCTGTGGAGCAGTTGGTGAGGTCAGCAACTCAGTTGAATTCTGGGGAGGAGGGGGGTGCAGGGGAATTCAAAAGCCTGTTGACACCCACTGTTGCCTGAAGAGAAGCCATTTTCTATTTTCCTGTGGCTGGAATCCAGCTGAAAATAAAATTGCTGATAAAAGGAAGCAATAATTTACCTTCCTAGACCATCCACTTGCTGGTGCAGCATTGTTCTCAAAATTAGACCAATTTCTGCATTTTGCCATGACATAATTTTGGAGCTTGGATGACTTTGCTTTTCAAGGAATTACCTGTAGAAAAAAACCCTTTAAATTTCTGACACAGCCAAATTTACCCTGACTATTATATAACAATTTACACTGCTATACCACTAAAGATCATGGTTCCCTTCTCCCCTTCACCCAATGTACTGATGTTTGGCTGCTGTTACCATGTGGTATCCATAGACACAGACACAATGATCCCAGGCATTGAGGAGTTCTGGAGCTGAGGCAGACCCCTGGCTAACCCCTGGCTACAAGCACACAGGTCAGTCCAATAGGAGTAGGATACTGAGCCTTCCTTCACCTGCTTCCCTTATTCTTCCCTTGAGGGCCATCACCAATACAGACCCGATGCGCTGTGATCTGAGCAGCAGGAAAGACATTTATCTTTTACTTTTTCTCCTCTCGGCCACATTTTTCACCTTAGTAATTCAGCTACATCATATACTGTCCTATCACTGATTTCAGATGCAGCCATGGAGAGACAGGGGAACCCCTTTCATTGACATTGCAGGAGTACAGCTTCAGGATGCCTGGGAGGGCAGCCAGGGTGCTTTAGTGTGTCTGAGAAAGCCTTGAAGGATTAAGCCTTGCGGTATCCCTGTGCAGGGCAGGGAGGTTGAAACCAGATGATCTTTAAGGTCCCTTCCAACCCAAACCATTCTATGATGGCATGATTATATGGTTCTATGATTCTATGATTAGAGTGGCAGACAGGGCTCCTGTTGAGGGCCCTGAGTCCCTGCTCTCTACTGCCTTTGTGTCCCAGACCTCAAAGCCACAGCTGAGTAAAACCCAACACCTCTCCCATGGAGCTGAGAGCACTTACACTTTGGGACACATGGTGATTGCAATGCAGTGGAGGCACATGAATCCAATTCTTTCTGAAAAGCTTAAGATGGCTGTGATAGAGTGTCACTTTTCAACTTTTCATCTATATTTTGAGGGGGGCTGATGACTTTCCTTGCCCGTGTCCCTGACAGGCAGACCCCAATGGGATCTGAGCTGATCCGGGAGGAACACGCACAAGCTCAGCTGTCATTGGACTCCACATCCTATTACCATTTCCAGCACTATCTGCTGTCTGCCTTCCCCCTACCTCATGTATTAAAGAAGATAACTCTGCACTGCTGGAATAAATATAGCACACAGCTCTCCTGTCAGGGTTCTTACTTCATTAGTCAAAGGGAAAAAAAAAATATTCTCACAGTTTTTATCCTTGAATTTTTCCTGAAAGGTGCTTTTTTATTCCTGCTGGAGGCCCTGTATGTGTAGTCAGCCATAGCATGTATTGTCTAAACCACTATTTGAGCTCTCTGTAAGTAACCCTTTCAGCAGCATCACTTATTTTGGAAGAAGAAATGAATGATAGCAGAAGGATTGAGATCTGAATTTTCTGACATTTTAAAAATAACTTTTGAAGTTGTATTGGATTATATTTCAGTGGGCTACTCAGTGCTGGATTAATAGTTGAACTTTATGATCTTAAAAGTATTTTCCAAAATAAACAATTTTATGATTCTATGAATGGTACATAGACCTTCCACACATGATTTAGCTAAGAGGAGAGTAACTTGATCTTGGACTGAGTTAGACAAAAGTGAATTTTGAAAGAAGCAGTGAGATTTTGCAGTCAGGCAACAATCTCAGTTACTAGTAAATGTGTCTGTTTCCAGTCAGAGCACATCTAGGCAAGCTGCTGAAGGGGTGATCCTTGCCTGTGATTTTAATGTCTCTGATTGTCATTCATTGCATGTCAGGACCACTGTCCACTACGGGCTGCAATGGGCTCTGTACATTTGGACTTCATCCCTCCCATTTCTACACTCAGGGGAGCATGGATAAAAGGCCCTTCTGTAACCTGGAGGTGGTCTTTGCTGCTGAACACTGCCATGGGTGCACAACACAAGGAAAACCTTTGCAAGGGCAGTTTATTTTTAATACTTCAAATTTTAACAGAGTTTAAATGGGCACTGCATCTGACTCATGTGATCTCCTTTCTGTTTTTTTATTTAGAAAAAGTAAGTCTGAAATATTTATTTTGGTTTTTTGCTTTAAATCATTTGTATTCCAGTTTCCCACCAGAAATACAAACACAATCTACTCTCTTTTCCCTAGAGGACTCTGTGGATAACCAAAAACCAGAAGTTTTTACCATCAGAAGAACAAAAGCAGTGAAAAGTGCTAAGTGAGAAAGAGGACCTGAATTTCGAGTGAGGTTACTTAAAACTCTTTCTCTTGTCTGTTTTTTAACTCTTAATTAATTTCAGCACCTGCTAGACACTCAAGTCTTGAGAAAATTCCAGAGACAAGTTTCCCAGTCCCCTAGTTAATCATTAAAAAATTGAAGAAGGCAGCAGATTATGTCTCAGAAATAAGAAATGAACAGTAAGCAGAAATCTTTAGGGAAAAAAAAGAAAAATCAATTTTTGCACTTCCTTATGCAAAAGCAAGCTGAAAGAAGGCATGTGTCCTCATTGTCTATCCAACACTGAATGATATGAAGTAAGACATTGGAGGCCAGGAAGCTTGTTAAAAAAACCTTAATATGTAATGGATCTTGATTATAACAAAATAGTTATGATTAACATTGCTGAACAAGAGGAGTGGAAGGTGCTTCCTCTGTAAAAGATACTGTAGAATATTCCAAGTGGCAATACCAACACTTAATCAGAATTTCCAAAGGATCTTCTCATAGAAATATACTAAGTAAGAAAGAGATTCCTGCAAAACTGAATAGTGTGAATTCTGTTGCCAGATGTGGTTAAATTGTAATTTATGATCAGTGGCCTGCATATCATAGCTTAAATAGCTGCACTCTCTTTCAAATGATAAGTAATAGTTCTTCCTCCTGTACTGAAAGGGGCTGTCTCTGTTTGGATGGCTGATTCCTGAGCCAAAACCAGGGAATTTTCTTGATGCTAATGGAAGAGGGCAGAAGATAGCATGTGAATCCAATTTTGAGGATAATGAGTCTGCTTTCCACTTTCCAGAGCTGGCAGGCTGTTTTCAGATAGAGCTGCAACAGCACATTTGCCTCATCCTCTGCCCTTTCCAGAGGTCGTTTGACCTGGTGTACACTTGTCGAATGGTACAGATTGCCAGAGAGCTGACACATATCCAGAGTGTTGGGAAAGGTATCACATGGACTTTTTTCTCACAGTAGATAACATTACCAGGATTGTTTGGGCCTACAGACAGAAAAGCACATGACCATAAGAGTGAGAGCAGAAGGCTGGATCTGAAATGGCCATGACTGTGGGTGATATCAGGCAAACAGTAGGAGGAAGGTGCAGAAATACTTTGAAGCTCAAATACTTATTCCTTTTCCCACTCCCTGTGAAGTTTTTATATCAGGAATTTAGAGGTCATTCTCCAGGAAAACTAAGAGTCAGGGGTGTTTTCTACAGAGATGGATGCAGCCTGCATCCCAACAGCCTTTGCTTCTCTCTGTGGTCCCTTCGGTCAGGTTTAAAATTTAGAATAAATAATCTGAGCATGGAGATACAGCTGCTATGACCTATAAATTGGCCTCACATGAACACATGGTTCCTGGAGTAAACTTCTGCTGAGTTACAGACAGGACAGAAGAGGAAAAAAACTGACTGAAGAAGATGAAGTATAGCTTGAGTCTTATTCCTGTTCCACAGACAGTTTCAGGGAATGTTTATCATGTGCATTTTTGAGATAAATTCTACATTCATATTTAGCTTGTTGTCAGTTCATATTCTGTCACAATATAGTCCCCCATGTGGAAATCATGTCCTATTTTTATGCAATTTATAGTATCTCTCTGAGATTAGTCTAGCAAACTGCCAGGTTTGCATGGATGAAACTACTGTACTAGAATAACTTAGGAGAAAACCTAGAAATTCACATAACAAGCTTTTGACACACAGTGACTCTGTGACTCTATTATCCTAAATATCCCAGCATTTGCTTTTTCTAAATTATCAGCTATACCTTTTATTCAGTTATAACTGAGGTGCTACAGTGTTTATCAGGGCCTGCTGGTGAAAAAAAATCTTGAGGCTTGAAAACATTTATAAGCAGAGATAGTTAAAAAAAAATTGTTCAGAAGCCTTGTGTTTGGCAGGCTACTCATCTTTAAAGTCAGGAAGTGCTGACATCTCCCTCCAACATAGTGTTCCAACTTAGATACAAAACTGACAGAATGTCAAAAATGAAGTAGCAAACTAAGCATAGTGTTACTAAGAGAGACCTTGCTAACCAGGATATAACCTTGTGATCATCACTGCTGAAGATTGGATACACAAATCTTGGACCAGTTCTGTGCTCTTGCTTCAGGAGGAGAGGTGTTTGTCTTCATGGGAGATGTGGTGCCTGATCTAGGAGTAGTTTCTAGACTTGCTAGTATTGGAATCAAGGATGAAGGCGACATCTAATATTTGTTCTTTGTGGCGTAATGCACAATGCTCTGGAGAATTTTGCTGAGGTCATCTCAGTGATAACCATGCCTGTGTGAATGGACATCTGGGGGAGATGTCTGTGTCTGTGTTTTAATGAAGGACTAGAAATACAAGGAGCTGAGAAGCACCTCCATATTTGAAGTTCTTATAAGTGCTGCTGAGCTCAGTCTGTGGTAGAATCAGAAATGATGTTGGCAAAGCAGCTGGGATGAATTCTAAGAATTTCAGTTAAAAAAATTAAAAAAGGAACGTTTTAGAAAGAGTAGCTGAAATTAGGTGTCTAACAGATAGTCCACCTCCTCTCACGGTTCATAATTGTGCTCTAAAGGCAGCGCAAATTTTACTTCTTTGCCTAACAATTATTATACTAGAACTGAGATCATATTGCAGTCATGCTTCTGAATCTCCCACCCAACTTCTTGTTTAATATCATAAGCAGGGTTTCGGCCAGTGTTTTCTCAAGAGAGTAGCACTATTTAATGAAACAATTAAATTTAAATTTGTTTGGTGGCCTGAAAGTCCTCAACAGTATTTCAGGCTTATAAACACAGTAGGAAGAAAATGATTCTTGAAAATGAGAATAGAGTCAAGTTGGGGATAAATATCTTAAATTATAATCTCAGCCACAAATCCCATTTCAGGAGCAGAGAGCAGCCAGAAGAGGTCACGATCCAGCCTGACAAGGGATGGAATTGGCAGCACAAGCATGTTAAATACAGCCACTGAAAGAAAAAGAGATGTTGGGCTGAAGCAACAGTATCAGACAACAACTGATTGGATAACACAATCCATAAAAGGTAGAATTCCCTCTTAGGGAGAAAAGTTACCAAGATAAAAAGTCCTGTGCTCAGTTGCTCACACTGTAGTAAAATGTGTAACAGTAATTTATAAACTAAATAGCATATAAGAATTAAACACAGTAATTTCTAACAGAAGTAAGTAACAACTTTTCTTTCTGACTGATATGAATGTCATGGACTATAGGTTTGAATGCTAATAACATTTTAACTGTTATGGTGAGAATCACTTCTGGACACATCACAGTGATGCCCATCACAGTGGCATCAATGCAGGAAAACAGTTATGTAACTTGAGAGCTAGCCCTGATCTCAGTGTAAGCCAAGCCTTATGGAAACTGTGCTAGCACATCTTAACAAGTGGATAACAAGGTACTGAAATGTGTCTGAGATGTGGTTATGAGTGGCCAGCTCAACAGGAGTATTTATTCTGAATGCCCAGATACTGAGAGGGTCAAGTCACCCCCAGAGAAGGTCAGCTTGGCCTGGAATTATTTTTCTGGCTCAGAAAGGTGCTCAAGCAACATTAATATTTTTTTTGCTTCTACTTGCTCCAGTGATACAAAACTTCTCAGTTCTTCATCACCTTCAGGGTTTAATGCTTCTTCTCAGCACTGCACCACCAGCCAGCTAAATTTGGAGTTGAACTATTTTAGAACATCAGTTTTTAGAAGACACTTTGTCAATGTCTAGCAAGTTTTTGTTTTGTCTTTTGCTTTTGAGCAGAAAGTTAAATAGTATATTCCAATGAGGTGACACTGTATAGGTCTCCTCTCCCTTATGCTGTGTCCTATACTTGGCTTTCTCTTGCTAGTGATACCTCGTTCCTATCTCCAAAAAATTCCCTACCAATATTGTTCCTTGTCCTGGTTCAATGTCTACATGGCCTGAATGACTTGGTTGACAACTTTTTTCCCTCATATAGGCTCAGTGGTCTAATTTGCCTGTTCAATGGAAAGGACAACCAGGTGCAAACAGAAGGAAAATTCTGCTCTTTTTCAGACAAATTTAGCCCACGCAAAGGATAGGAGAGTGAGGGAGGCTTGCTCTCACTGCAGCTCCACTGAACCAGAACTATTTCTGATGATGATCATCACTGTGTGTGGAGAGATGATGCCCCAGCAAGAGAGCTGGGAAAGTGTCTTGCCAATACAGTCCCTACATAGGTGGGAAATACAGTGAGACAAAATCTGGCTAGAGTTCCTTCTGTGAATTTGTGAGTTTTTGTTTGCTTGGTTTGTTATGTTTTATTTGTTTGTTTATTGACTAGTGAAACTTTGTTTTTTGAATGTAAATGTTCCTACTAAAAACTCAGGAAATGATGGACAGGACTAGGATAGCAGTGATGCTTGTTTGTGAGGAGAAAAAACAAAGTATACTCTTGTCTAGTGAAAACAAGAGGCTTTGGGCAGGTAGGAGAAGCCTAGTGAGGCTGAAGAGCCATCAAAGATTTCCCAGGTGGACTTGTCAGGGACAGGCTGCATGTGTTTGTCCTTCTGTACCTGCTTTCCCAAACAGGAGGCAGAGCACCCCCTTCCAGACACCCCCCGGACGTGTCCTGTGTGTCACCTCTGAAGGGCAGCAGTACCCACAGATGGAGAGAGACATCCTTCTGTGCTTTCCTGGGAATGCTTGAGCAGATTGTGTTCTTCAGGGTGATTAGTTTTCATCCCAAATTGCAAAGAACATCTTTATGAGGTTACTCCAACAGTGGTTTATCCGGAGGAAATCTTGTGTAGCTTGTGACCTGGTGGCATTATGACTGACTAAAATGGTTTTTGAATGCTCACATATAGTGTTACCAAGTCTGAATTTTGTTTTCCAATGCAGTTTTATTTCAGTAGGAATAATGTTGAAACTGTTTATTCATCACCACACATGAAAACGAGAATCTTCTAACTACTCCCTTCCATCTCATTGTGTTTATTTAAGCATGGTAAGAAACAACATGAGGAGAAGATTTTTTTATTTATTTTGCTCTATTTAAAAATAGATTTATGACAGTGGTGGTGGGCTAAGCCTGGCTGGCAGCTAATTCCTCATCTTGTTTACTCTTCCATCTGATGGGGGAAGAGAATCTGAAGGACAAAAGTGTAAACCATTAGTGGGTCAAGATCAAGACAGCTTAATTAGTGAAGGAAAGCTGCATGCACAAACAAAGGGATTTGTTCTCTGCTTTCCACTGGCAAGAAGATGTTCATCCAGTTCCTGGAAAAAAGCACCTCAGCACAAAAAATGGTTACTTGGGAAGGCAGGTGGCATAACTTGAAACACCCGTGACTTCCTCCTCCTTTCTCCAAAATTTATTGCAAAGCTCAATATTGTAGTATGGGGTTTCCCTTCAGTCAGTTCAGGTCAGCTGTCCTGGCTGAGTCCCGTCCCTCTCAGGGTGCTGGGTACCTGAAGAGAAATTGTTCTTATTATTAAGACTGAGGCAAAGAAGACATGAAGTATCTCAGCCTTTTTCTCATCCTTTGTCACCACATTTTCCACCTGCTTCCAATGAAGGAGGAAGATTCTCTTTTAGCCCTCCTTTTGTTGCTAGTGTGTTTACAGAAACATTTTTTTATCATCTTTTATGACAGTACCCAGATTAAGTTCTAACTGGGCTTTGTCCCTTCTCATTTTCTCACTGCATAACCTCACAACATCCTTGTAGTCCTCCCAGGTTGCCTGCAACTGCTTCCAAAGGTCATAAACTGTCTTTTTATTCTTGCATTCCAGCTTCTTGTGAGGCTTCTCCTTCATCTGTTACAGTGGTGCCTCCTACACTGCTTCTTACACATACAACTCAAATTGTGGCTTATGAGAATTTAAAGGTATGTTGAAGAGTAAGTTTTCTATATAAAAATATCTCGCCCCTGGTGGTACCTCCAGCCCTGACCATCCCTGTCACTCAGCTGGCTTCCCCCACCTTGCCCATGGGTCAGAACCCATTTCAACTCCTCCAAATCCTCCCTCCCTGCTCACAGGAAGGCTTCTTTCCCCCACTTTCTTTTAGCTTTTGTTTCTTTTCTGCTTTCTATATCCCAAGCACAGATCTTAGACATGAATCTTTCTAAACAACTGCAAGCAGAAATATTTCACAGTGAAATTATGATGTGTTTGCACTCATGAATACATTGACTGAAAGGTCAAGTTTCAAGAAAGGGAAAGGATGAATGGAACTCAAAAGAGTAAGGAATAGCTTGTAGGCAGAAATACGGAACATAATTTATGTGTAATTGTGAAAGTGATTGTTCTAATGGGCTATAGTGTGTGGATACTAATAAAGGATGATCTCTAAGAAATAACTTACAGAAAATTTCTTTCTCCAGCATCATTGATTTTGATAAAATTAGCATTTTTAAAGTTTTTCTGCATTCTAGACTGATTCTTGCTACCTTTTAGGTTGAACATTTGCAACACATTAGAATATTCCTTCTGCTATAGCCTGAGTGAATGCTTGCACTCAGTAAATTCCCAATGGTACTAATGCTTTAAGTACTCAGCATTTTGTTGCTGCAGTGAGTTTTCTCTGTCATGCTATGTGTGTAGTTTTTAATGCCTGCTTTTTAAATTCACAGTGTGAAGGGTAAGACTATGCCAGATCCAATCCTTGGTCAAATATGAGTGCTGCTGTGTTTTTTGATGGCCTGACACTGGGGAAAAAATGAGCTTATTCATGTTTTTAAGCAGCTACCTTAAGATTGTTTGGCAGGAGATGCTTGACCTCTTAACATGGGTATATAAGAGCAGGGTGAGGATTTAATTCCAAATTAATTTTTTCTTCCTCTTTCAGTACTGCCTACCAAAGTCCCTGGTTACTGTAATTATTGTTGTAGACACTTTACATTTATGAACAAGTGTCCAAAATTCCATGCCACCATTCAGGCAAAAAGATATCTTCCTCCTAGTGTTGGCAGGAAAGTTTAATACAGAATTGGCTTGTAAACTATATGCAAGTGTACCTTCCAAACAGTTTTTTCAAATGAGAGTTTGTTGTATTGACAGGGAAGTTGAGAGAGGTACTTGTACCACTACATGCAAATATAGCTTTTTTTCTCAGCCAAAGCTTAAGCAAACATCATATTTTAGAGGAACTTAGAAAGTAATCAACAGTCACATTCATTTCTCTTTTGAATGAACTATTAAAGAAGGAATTGAACAAAGATATGACAATCTCTTCCTACCAATGACAAACAAATCTGTAGTAGAAGATGCAATAAAATTGACGAAGTAGCATGAAAGAGGAAGAATGAAAGCTCAGATTCTGGCAGCTTGAAGCTAGGATATACTCAAAATTTTAGAGCTGACGTAATTTGACAGCTCTGATGAAATCCTAGGAGTATGTATGCACATTCAGCAAAAAAAAATAGCTGTGAACTCTATCTGTCTTGACAGGTTGCCACTTGAATGGATACTTGATTAATATTATCTTTATTCACAGTGCTGCTTGGCATGAACAAATGAATTTCAAAATATTGAGCTAAATGCTTTCATGATTCACTGTTGCAGGAAGGATGCAGTGTAAATGAGACCTGGAAAATTAGTCCTACATTAAACGCAATCCATCACTTTTCCAAAGGTTTGGCTCATTGGGATCTATAGGTAGACTTGTACATTACAATAATCACTAGAACACATATCTTATATAAATGTGGCTTAAATTATTATTCATGTTAAAAAATGTTTAATGAGTTTGCTGAGTTGGGTCTTTATCTGAAAAAATGCTCTTCTGTTTTGTGAACTCTAGGCTATCATTTATTATACTTTTATTTACAATTGATTACAATTGTTGATTACAATTCCTAAATAGATTAACTCTCTCTTTAACAACTCAATCTAGAGCAAAAAGGATCCAGCACAAGAGCTATCCTATCAGCAATCTGTAATTTTGCTAAGAAAAGGGTTCTAAGATTAAATTTTGGGGCACTTATTTTAATGTGTTTTCATTGTACTACTGCCAACATTCTTGCTAGCAATGTTTTCCTGTTTCTAGGGATCCATTTAGAATATGATGGACCCTTCAGTTACAATTTCCCTTTCCTGTAATTTTTGTTCCATAATTCAAGTTGCTGTTATTTGGCTTGGCTTCTCCTGGAAACTCTCAGTGCTGGTTTTGGTTGCAACCAGAATCATAATATTGGAAATGCTGACTTACTGGCTTAAAAGGAAGGAAGCCCACCTAGGATGTTTCTGTATTCTCTTGGGTACAATTTCAGCTGTGTGTGTGATTTGAAAAGAGCTGTGCTAATGCTTCTCAAGTCTGTACTAGAAATTCAGCTCACAAAAGGCTTACCAATGGAGCAATTTTTTCCCTCCTGGCCAAGAATCAGTGATATAGGTGAAAGCATAAACCAGCTGGTGAGAGGAACCAAAGCCTGAAGATGATATTCCTTCAGGAAAGCATTCTCCTTATACTCTTGAGATTGTCACCTTGCAAATCATGGGGCAGTACTCAGGTGTTCATGCATCAGTGTCATTTGAGATGCCTTGGAACACCTGATACATTCATCAGGCTGCAAGAGTCCTGCACCCCTTTGGTTGTAGTCCAGCTGGGACCGGGGAGATGTAATTGGCACAAGATTTCTAATGTCTGTATGGTAGATTTCTGTCTATATCACCTGTCAGTTCAGCACCTTGCGGTTGTTGTAAGGACAAGGAACAGAACAGAACAGAGAAGGGAAGTTTACATTATGTTTTCTTAGAATGTACTGTAGGTTAGAGAAGGTGTACCAAATCTCTGCCACAGGTGCTAATACAAAACTTCATGTTTTACATAGCATTTGATGGGTGTGCCTTTCAGCATATGGGTTTTTCTTACTGTGGATGCTCTGAAAATATGCTCCTGGCCCTATGTGAATTGTGACCCGGAGAAGAGGGATCTCGAGTGCATCAAGGCATGGATATTTTGTGAATGAGCAGATGTGCAGATATATGTTTGCCCTAGAAACTGGAAGGCATTCTTTTGCACTTGAAGAAGGATTGATTAAGGTGGAAGTTGCTCATAGAGATGTTCCCTGAAAGCAAGAAAAATGCTGCAAAAAGTGAAGCGAGTTAGCTCATCTTTATTCATAGAAATACATTTAAACACAGTTTTCTTTACTGTTCCTCCTAATCCTCACACTGGCACAGAGTCTGAGGCAGACTGGTTATAAGGAGGTTCTTTATTTAATAGAACCAATAGAAGGAACCATTTACTATGCAACAGCTTGTGGTCAAGAAAGCATGTTCCCTTTTGTTTGTTTGTTTGTTTATTATTTTTCTATTGATTGTCTATGTCATGTACCAGAAAATTCATGAGCATTTTTTTCATTTTTTATTCTGAGAATGGAAAGTGTTGTTGTAGTTTTTGTTTGGACATGTGTTAATTCCCTTCCCAATCTAGGACAAGATGGTTTGGAAATTGCCATAATAGACAGCCCTGGGAACTGTTCTCAACTAATGAACACTATTAACTAGCCAGATCTAGTTCAAGGATGATGACTTTGGTAATTCTGCATACAGGAACATGCTGGTTTTGTTTTGCAGTATAATTAGTCTCTGCACCTGCTTTATTTTAAATGTAAGCCATATGCTTGGTTTATGAAAACCAAACATCTGCCACAGAGTTGCTAAAATATATGCCTTAAAATATGGTTCTGATATGATGCTATATATCTTAAAAGGAAATTAAAAAATGCATATTGATACTTTGAGACTGAATTTATGGTTGCTCCTCATTTAATTCACAGCTTTTCACAAGAAGTGTACTTTTGACATGCTAAGTTACTTTGCCTAAAAATGCCTTTTATACTTCTGAATCATCTTTCACATATTAACCACAAAGCTTGTTTCTCTGCAAAAGAGAGTAGATCTCATGAATGTGTCTGCTTAATAGTACTGGGAATGATTCCTCTTGACCACTTCCTAATGAGGTTTACCCTGGAAAGATTTAAGCCAGATTTAATTCCACACATATTTGGAAGCTGCCATAAATTTTCCTTTTGCAATGGTATTTGCAAGAAAAATACTAAAATATACCAATAGATTAGATGAATGTAAAGGTCAGATGGATTTTTCTGCTGTAACAAAAAGCTTAATACCCTAAGTGCTGATAGCTTTTACTAAGGAGAAGAACTATTATCCTTCATATTTCTGAACAGTGTATTAAGTTTGCTGGAAGTTTCTAATTTATCTCTCTTGCTTACTGTGACTAGAAAATACAAGTAATAAATTTTATGATTAAATTGTCTAGTCCATGTAAAATTTAACTGGACTACTTCTGCTTGTGTTAAAATCAGCAAGCCATCAAAAGATCTTGATAGTATTTGCAACATTGTTTTAAAATGGTAAGTTAGAAAAACAAGCTAAAACATGCATGGTAGTTTTTTGTCACTAGACAGACCTTAGCCAGTTACTGATTTCTTATACAAAGTAAGAGCAAGAGGGGAAAATTTGATCTCTCGGGACCCTTAAATGCAGGATCCTGCCTTTCCTCTAAAATGTAATTTCCAGTTAGAAGTGTGGTCTCCATTAAGGTATACTTAAAGACATGGTTGTTAAAAACAGCCTGGATTTCTTCTGGTCAGAGATGTATTCCATCGGAGGAATTAGCTTTAAAAATCACCTCCTTCCTTAACAGAGTCTGGATAGCAGCAGAGGACAATGTTGATTCTATTTCTTCTCATACATTCTCTTCCTGGGTTTGGGTGGAGGTTTTTTGAGGGCATGGGGGGAAGAGAGGGGAAATTATGAGAAGAATAGATGTCTTTAAATAAGGCTGTGAAAAATAACAATGACATCACTACAATGAAGTACTTATATTGCCCAGCACACAACTGCATGGAATCATCTTCCTTTAGGAAATGGAGATTTTTAAATCAGAAGAATTTCAGAGGGATTTCATTAACAATGTTATGAGAATAAATTACCTTAAAATTAATTTCCAGTGGAAAAGCATACAGTTTAGTGTGCTATGTGTTAACAGTAAACTTGAAATACACATCACATTTAACATGGTTATATATGTATAATATGACATTGTTGAAGTGTGTCAATGTTTAAAAAAGAAAACTGATTCTCTAGGGCTGAGGATATTTTGATATTCCATTCTGTAGAAAATTTTTATTTTAATCACAAGATTTGTGTTAGGAGAGAAGCAATGAACAGCTCTACATGTAAATAAAGTTTTGTAGCAGATGGGGTTGTTACCTAGCCTAAGAAATACTGTGTAACATTAGGATTCTAATCTGTTTGTGTTCACATACCTGGCAGTCTTCAGGAAAGGTGTAAGCCAGCACTGTTAAACTTGGAAGTCAGTGTTTTTTCCTAATACAATATTTTAACGTTAACAAAAGAGAGAGAAACAGAGACAGAACTCATACCCAGGTTGTTAATTTTTCAGTCTTAATAGCTTAATACTAAAACATGCATTTATTTTGTCTTATCCATTTTTCAAGAAAAGTAAAAGTTTAGGTTTGTGCTTTGTTTTTGAAAAAGCAGCTAGCAACTAGTACATGAGAGAAAAACCTTTTTGTCTAAATGGCTTTTCAGTGCTTATATATGTTTGCAGAAAATAACATTTTTTCCTAGCATCTGTCTGCAATGCCATCTGCTACTATGCTTCAGGCAGCTTTCATTGTGTAAACTTAGCTTTTCAGTTTGCCAAATGTAGTGACTTTGAAAACATATCCCCATTCATCCTCTGCTGAGACATTTGGTGCCTTTTGGAGACCCAGTGCAGAATGTACCAGCCTCATCTCCACTGAAAACATTTCTTGTTTCCTGACTTTTGCTTGTGCCTTCTCATGTGCCACAGCCATCAGGTTGGGCCTTAGGGACAGATAACAGTACTCTGTCACCACAAATTTGAATTTAATACACATCTATAGTGATTTTTAATTCCATTATTGGGCTAAGACCAGTCATGGTTTTTAAAAATCTTATAACATTGTTTTTCTCACAGCTGTTAGTATCACAATAATGAACAAAAGTTAGTATCACAATAATGAGCAATGCTACTACCAGTACACTCTTCATTGACCTGAATCAAAAATTAAAGTCTTGTCATTTTCTGGACTGTTTGTGTAAACATCTCTTATGCTGTGCTTGTACAGTTATGTATCTATTCCTCCATGGGGTGTAGTGGGACAAATACTTCAAATACTTTACTTTTCTTTTCAACTTTTTAAACTCACATGTTAAAACCCCCTCCTAGAAGTTGTTTTAGCCCTCGTCATGGCTTTAATCAACATGAGCTTCCTGCATTTTATTATACGATTGTAACTGTGAAATAGCCAAGAACAGAAGGTCCTCAGAGACAAGTCAGACAAAGTCTCAGCCATGTCTCAGCTCATATCATGTTGTTGAGACTTCCTGCACCTCACGGAGACAAAGTTTGAAGACATGGGTAGTGTCTTTTTTTCCCCCCAGCTGAACTGGGAGAAACACAAGATTTTGAAACACCATAGCCCTCCTTGAGCTCTGAAGGAGGAGCAGCATCACAATTCAAGCTAAGAGCAAACTGGTAACAATTGAGTTTAACTTAATTATGGTAATCCATATAAAACTGAGATAAAAGGATGATTGTTATCTTTAGAGCAGAGACATGCTATAAAGGGCAAGAAAATTTCATATATTTTAATATTTTAGTTATTTTGACAGAGCAAAAAGAAAACCAGGTAATTATTACCAGTGGAAGTGAGACGTTACCAGAGCTGAGAGTAGGAGCAAATATTAGTGTGCCAAAATAATCTCTATGTGTGTGCAATTTTGAGTATGCATTAGAATGATGAACTGAGTTTCCAGTGTTATCCTTTGAGTTTCAATCCTTGAGACTCAGGACTGAACTGTCCTAGAGGTGGGTTGGCTGTTTTGAGAAACACCTTCTCCCATGAACAGCTATGGGACTCTGCCCTTCACCGACCACATGAGTTCATCCTTGTGAGTGCAACACCCCTGTTATAAGGACTGTGAAAGATGTGTTAGACCAAAAAGGGTGTGTGAAGTGTCCCACTTGGTTTCCTTGAGATCTCTTGTGCTATGACCAAAACCAATTTCCATTTGAGTCCCTGTGCTCTGGATGAACAGGGTTGCAGACCCTAAGAGAGACAGATGCTGTTTTGTCCTGTCTATGAATTTCTCTCAGAGGAATTGCATGCCTCTGAGAAACCTGTGCAAGGAGCTTGTTTGTCCTTCCAGGACCAGAACACATGAATGTGGTATTTTGAGACTGTAACTGCAGGACCATGTTTAACCTGAAGTCCTAGCAAATGAGCAGAGTTTTTAACCTGGATAGGATGAACCTGGAGGTGCACTCCTACTGCAAAAACCAGCATGATATCTTTGTGTCCTGTACCTTTCTATCCAGTGTGCAAGACATGAGTGACTTTATTCACTGTATGCAGCAAGTTTGGGGCTAGACTCTTGAAGGTATTATACAATACCTGGGTAATATTTGCACTACAAGAGCTTTTCAAGAATTATGTGAATCACAAGACAGCTTGTTATGGCAAACACAATGTACTCAACACTTTCTTCTGCTTCATCACATGATTAAAAAAAGAACTTGATATATTCCTATGTCAATGAAGGCCTGGTTTATGCATTTTTAATTGCTACAATGAAAAATGGTGGAGAAAATGTAGACGTGAACAAAGCTGTGGGAGTTGGTGGAATAAATTCAGAGATCAGAAAGTAGAAAAGCCCATTAAATTCTGATGAGTAAACATGGTTTTAAATGTAAATGTTTTAAATCCTGTTAAAGTACCAATTTTCACTTTTTGAGACCAAAGCAAAATAAATACATATATATTAATATAAAAAGGATAATCTGTTGGAAATCAGTAATACCTTCTATGGAAAAGGTAAGTTTTCAGATATTTGCCATATGAAAGTGATTGGTGAGATGAAGGGTCAAAAATAAACAACAGTAGATTCTTGCTAACATCAGGAATTAAGGAAGCTGAGGCTTATGTTTCCTCAAACTAGCTGCTCTTGGGATGTATAGAGCTGGATGTCTTTGAGCATGACAGCATATACAGAGGAAAAGGCACAAGAAGTTCTCATCAAATGAAGCTGGATATGTTCTTCAGAGGTGACTGTATGGCCTGAGACAGTTGAGTGAAAGGAATGGTAATCTCACATAGCTGAAGAATTAAATTCCCTTTGAAAGTGATGACAGTGCTATTACTCTAAAGAGCAACAGGTGGACTAAACGTGATGATTTTTGGCCTGGAGGATTCTGGTCTTGCCCTCAGCTGAGTGGAGAAAATGAAGTAGTGTGGAATAACAAGGTGTTAATGATATAATTTTAATAAGCCGTCCAGTCGTCTTTTAAACTTCTACAGCTGGTAGAGGCTTTCTAGGAGCCTGCAGAAGCCATGCAGAGGCCTTTAGTCCCTCTCAGATTCTACAGAGATAGGAGTTGTGCCCATATATGCAGAATATTAGTAACATATCTGTCTTCCACTGAGTATGAAAAGCATACAAAACCAGGCAAAATCTGCCCACGTCCATATACATGCCTGAATAGCATGCTGGAGTCTACAGCTTATGGCAGAGGAGATGAGGCAGCAGTGATTGTCTTCATGGAACAAAATGTACTTAATAGAGAATACAGATACACATTTAGACTTATAGTAATAATAGCTGGCAACAGGAGGGGTGAGAGACCTTGGCTGGGATGGAGCACACTGATTCAACTCAATTTGACTTTAAGTGGGCAGAAAACTCCTGGAGTTGTAGAGCAATACTTGGCTTTGCTTCTAGAAAAGCAGAAGCTTAGAAGGACTTTTGGAACTAAGCAAGGACCCAAAGTTTTAGTACCTATAGGGAACCAGGTTCATGGGAGCTCCAGTTTCTCTGAGGCTTGTACTCAGCATCTGCATGCTTGATTCACTGAATGAATAGATTTCCTGTGGGTTTTGTTTGCTTACCATTTTTTTGAATTTTAAAAAGCCTAACTTCTAGGGTTAAAAGAGGCCAGACACTCAAAAAAACAATTCAGTGATTCTCTGTGATTCCAGAAAATTCTGGCATGTTTCTTTGCAGTCTTTCACATGGGATTGGGGTAGTGGTGGGAAGGGTAGTGATGACAGTGTATAAATAATTTTAAATAATTTTTCACGCTGCGATTGAAGATTCTGAATGAAAAGGAAAGATAAAATAATCAGGATAAAATCAGCCCCCAAAACCCAGACTGAAACTCTACAATAAAGAGGTCAGACTCACATTATTGGGGAAATAAGGTATACCAATGTCAGAAAACAGCTAAACAGCATTATCTCTGCAAGAGAATAAGTATTCTTATGTGGTATGAAGTTCATAGATTATTCTTTTCAAACATTAAAGGCATAAGGAAAATATGGAGGAAAAACCTGAGACTGTGGGTATCTCAGATCAAAGCCACCATTCAGACATCACTGGGATAATCTCCTCTCTAGTTGATCTTTCCAAACTGCCACAAAGCATCAGAATTCTGTTAGAAGTGGAAGGAGCAGACCGAGTCACAAACATCTCTGGCAGCCAGACCTCTGGTCCTTCTCTGATGCATGTGAGCTGCACTTTAATTCTCATTCCTAAAGGCTTTTTTCCCATCAGACATGGACTTTTTAAAATGGGAAAACCAATTATATAACAATAATAATTTTCTCGAAGTTACTGGTTTCTCTCTTCTGCACTCAGACTGCCCCTACTCCTGTGCTTTTTATTATCCCATGATTGTTTTAAAGCATAACATCTCTTCCTCACAACAACAATGTAGAAGATGGCCAAGAACTGAGAAGGCTTTCAAATTAACACAGGCTTGTAAGGGTCTTGTGTGAATAATGGACAGCAGATGTTCTGTGAACCCTTTCATATTTACTAATTGCTGACACTTACAAAAAACTGTCCTTGCTACTGGAGATCAGGTTGCCCCTTCCAGTGCTGCATTCCCATGAGTGCTACTGGGATATAGCTCATTACACTAGAGCAAATAACTTCTACATACAAATATTTTATGCCTGTTACCAAAATTTCTCTATATAATTTCTTTCTTTCTGGAGCAGATTTTGTATTTCCAAATTATATTTAAAAAGTGAATTCTTGGTGGATTTTACTGGAGTTGCTAAAATATATTCATATTAACTATGGCTAATTCATAACTAAATATAATTTCTTTCATCACTTGTGATAACTTAGAATGAAAATATGTCATCGTTTTTCAAACTGAAACATTCTTGGATTACCCAGTATGCCAGATTATAGGATTAATAGTATTTAACTGCCATAAGATTGAATTCTCCCACTTACCTCTTCTTAATACAGGCTCTCTTTCTCCAGCATTGAATAACTTAAATGATTTCCCTTGATATCAAACCTAGATTAGTCAGATGTGAGAACGAAGAAGAGACCTTCTGGTTAACTGCAAATAGCCCTTGTCCTGCTGTTGAGCATTTATCTGGACCATTCAAAGTATGTCAATTGAGTAAGTGCTAGTTCGTTGCCTAATTTTATTCCAGGTAAAACTTGCAATTGAAACAAATCACTGCAATAAATGAAACTATTTGATACCACTGTGTTCAACATTGCCTGTATCATATTTTTTAAATGTCTGCAATATAAAACACTCTAAAAACCCTTTCTGGATTTAAAGGTCATGTTTGATGGCCTTTCTTGGACATGTGATGTGTTGGAGATATGTATGTTCTCAGCACAATTAAAAAAAAAAAAAAAAAGCAGAGAGATAAAATTATCAACTAACTGTGGATTTGTGAGGCTGCTGCATTTGTCTTTAGTGCAAGTAAGAGAATAATGAAGATTATGTCATTTATACCAGTCAAGAATGACCTCTACCTGTCAAGAAGGGGGTTAGCTGTAATATAAAATGGTTTCCACATTTTACTCTGGATTCAGGTAGAATAGACTTGTTTCAGGTTTAAATATGAGCTAATCAAATGGGCAGAACCCCCTCCCCCAACATTTGATAACACTGTTTTGCAGCACTGAGCTATGTAACTTCTACAGCTGCCGAGTTTCATGTGATATGTCAGGGAAAAACTTAAATGAGACTGAATTAAATTAGATCCACGTTTCCTAACCCATAAACTATTTCCAATGTCAGTCAAAGGCTGGTATCTAGGAAAGTGTGAAAGAAAATGGGTGCATGTAACACTTTGCCCCTTATTCTGTTGCCATCACTGTGTAGATCTCTGTCATATTGCCTTCAGCCATACCTTTGCTATGCTGGCGAGATTTAATTGATGAAATCATTCCCCATGTAGAAGCCATTGTTTATTTCTGATCACTCCTCTTGCCCTTCTTCAGCTCATCTCTACATTCTATAACTTTTGATATACCAGGAGTACTAAGAAAACTATGCATTACATAGGGGCATAATAAAGTCTGGGGATTTTTTTTCCTTTTTCTATTCCTTTCCTAATTAATTTGAATACTGACCTGCTATTTTGGTAGGTACTGAAGAAAACTGTTCATTGAATCATCTATGATAAAGTCAAGGTTTTTCTTCTGTGTTATAACAGTCATTCCAGAGCCATCATGTCAAGCACCAAGTTTTGCATCCGTTGAATATAGAATGAAATGTACTCAATTTAATCAGACCTTTATTTACGTTCACTTGACTTTACAATGTTCTGGCAATCTGGACACCTAACACATATCTTTGGAGATGCTGTTCAGTCTCTGCAAACTCCAGTTTAGGTCCAATGAGCTTTTGTTGTGCTGTCCATATTTACAGGTATCTGGAGTGCTTTATGCTATTTGCTTGTTTCCATGCTGGTAGCTAGGCTCAGGAATGATAAAAACATTTTAGGTGCCCTGAGTGAATGAAAAGACTCTTGGTTTCAATACATCTGGGCATCAATAGGCCCTTAACCAGTAACAGTTTGTCCTGTAACAGATTTTAAAAGCCATTCCCATACCATAGCAAGATAATACAGGAATGTAACCTTTCAAATGGCAAATTAACCTGCTCTCATGTTTCAGCCTTAAATATTCATTAATATCTTCCTCTTGTTTCTTGAAAGTTTTTTCATTTACTTAAGTAATTATTGTCACCACTAAATGGCTGTCCGTATTTTGTCCTTCTCCAGTACTATTTATGCCTTTGTTTCATCTTAGCTCTTTGAGCCAGCCTTTATCGTGCCTGCCAGGTGTACTGTGCATACACACATGCTGAATTAATCTCCCTAGTCTGTCAGAGTGGAAGGAAGTTCATTTATTCAAAGGAGAAAGGGGAATGGATGGGAATTCAGCCTGAGATACCATGGTCTTGGTCGTCTTTGTGAGTTACTTACACTGGGCAAAATGCTTTCCATGTGAATAGTTTCAGTGCAAGCAAAGACAATGTCAGATATGAGTAGCCTCAAGTCAAATCCTTTGCCATCAACATGCCTCAAAACAAGCTTATTAATTCTTCAAACTCTTTTATTCCAAGAGCTTTGCTGCACCACACCACTTCCATCGTGTAAATTCTCATAGCAATGTCCTTTCCCATCACGAGTGAGATAGCAGCCCTGATTCAGCAGCCGGGCACTTTGCTTTGCAATCCATCTTATACTTGCGTAAGTAAAAGCTTCCTGAGAGTTTAGTGTAGATTTCCACACTTGGGCAAGTAGATTTACAGGTACAAAATGACATGGACAGCAGTGCAGTTGCACGAGCCTTCTCTGTGGAGCTGGTTGATCTGACCCTGCTTTGAAAGGCGGATTGGCTGGGAAAGTTTGGGGTGTCATGTGGTGAACGCCACTGATGGACTGGGAACTCAGCCCTGGTACACTGGTGTTAATCAGTCAATAGTCACATATAAACAATCAAGACTGCAGGATAACTTGGCAAGGAGCTGAAAGAAAGCTGGAATGTCTTTGCTTTCAAGTCAGGCTCATCTGGACTCAGTGTCAATCCTTCCAGGTAATTTGGAAGCTCCTTGCTCTTAAATTAGAACAAAGAGTGTCTCCGAGTGACAATTTTCCACTCAGAAATGAGAGGCAAAAAGGAACCAGGAGGAAACTAATTATGAGAGTATGCTGAATAAACCAAAGTTGCTATTTAAATTTAAAAAATGTTGAAGAAATATATGAAGCAAAACTGCTCACACAAATTGGTGAAGGCAGTCTCAAATAAATTTTGCCAGTGCACAGTGGGAGCTGTGTAAGAACTCTTAGATCCTCCTGAGAAGGGAGGTCTGTGGGAATGCTTTGAAGGCAGATAATGAATACAGTCAGGAAGAAGCAACTGGGAGATGCTAGGAAAAGCCCACTGAGTGCTGAGAAGAATCACACCGGATATCCATCATCATAGGCTTTGTCTTTGATGTGTGCTTTGGTACAAAGCTTTGGGAGAAAAAAAATATAATAAAGAAGAAAATTTAAAAAATAAAACAAAATAAGAAGTTTAAGTTACCTACTACAAAGTTTATCATTTCTGTCTTCATCTGATGTGGCTGCTATGCCAACAGATGTTCCTAAAGTTATAGTGAAGTGATCCATTATGTCTTTTCTGAGTTTAATTGTAGTTTTACTTCAAGCCCAAAGAGAATTTCAACCAGAGAAATAGACAAAAATAGTTTAAATATTTTTAAAAAGTAATTTTTAAAATCAAAAGAATATTGCAATTGCATTAAAATACAGAAAGAGGAAAACAGTTTGATTTCTTCTGTGTTACAGTTGGCTGAATGGTGTCTGTAGGTGTATGTCCTATCTGCCTACTGGGTACCTTCAAAAAGCACTTGGTAGCTACTGAAGTAAATATACTTATTACAGTACTTACTTGAAGAACTTCAGGTTCTTAACTCGTAATTTCAGAGAAAATCACTCACAATCTTTTCTCTTTTGTTTTGTTTTCCCTTTCTGTAGATATGTTATTAATTTTTCTTCTGCCATAAGTATTTAGGGAAAATGAAACTTGCTCAAACATTCACTTAAAGCAAATTTAATTTTTTCTCCATAAGCAATTTTCTCGTCAGATAGTCATCAGACTTGGCACATCTCTTCCCTGAAACCTTACAATTTGTTAACTAATAAACTGGTCCCTGTGGCTCAGGCATGCTCTGAGCTCTGGGCTTATTTACCAAACAGACCAAGCATAGATTTCCTTCCCTTTGCTGTAGAGTTCATATTAGATACTGTGCAGTAGGCTAAAATTTTCTGTGCAAGAGAAAAGAGATTTTTTTATTATTATCATTTTACTGATTTAGTTGAGGAATGCAACTCCGGCCATTTTCAAAGGATCAAGACAATTTGTAAGTTAATAGACCAGACATTATTGCACTAAAGCGATTTCAACTTGAGTTCATGAAAGTAAGCCATAGTGGCAGGTACATAAACCAAGAGATCATAAGGTTGCAGTGCACTGAGGTTGCAAATTTCATGTTTCTGTGCTGAGAAAATTGCCCAGCTTCCATTGGAACTGGCAGATATTACAGCTGTGACACCATTGTCACTTTTATGGTGTAGGCCCCACGTGTTTGGAATTTGTAAACAGAAATGGCTTTAAAACTCTGCAGTGTCAGTTTGAGACTGGACCATGATTGGGATGGAAAAAAAATCTTATACCACTCTCTCCCTCCAATTTTGTATGCAACACATAAGAACGGAAGAGCCTTCCTGGAAAGGTTTCAGCCTCCCTGTTGACTCTTACTTTGCTCTGTGTTTAAGATGCCAGAAACTTACTAGAGCAGCCAGTTGCATCTCAGGGGTTTTGCACAATAACTAAACGGCCCCAGCTGGGCCTGTGCAGTTTCTTCATGAAGCTTTTTTTCAATGAAGGTCAAGAAATGAGACATCTGTAAGCAAACACAAATAAAAGGATTATAGTCTTTGCTACACTGTGGGAAAGGGAAATTGCTGTATCTGATTCCCGTGGTCAATTTGTGTCTCTGCGCCATTCTGGCAATACCAAACAACTGCAAGCCTGTCCAGTTAAGCATGGCTGAGGCTGCTCCATGCTTCTGGAGGAGTGTAACCACAGCAGAGGTGCCTGGTGACTGCAGCACATTGTACCTGTGAACAAAGTGCAATTTAACAACCCAAATTGACATCCAAAACTGTGTAATGTCCATCTGCACTTGTCTGATGTTGGGATACACATATTTCTCCTCTTAGTTGATACACATTTCAAGATGTTACCAAAATAAATTAAATAAATATGGAAATGAAATGGATTTTAAAGTGTTGATATTTCTTCAAGCACAAATTTAAATATTTTGGTCTCCCCAAAAATCATACTAAGAGCTTCTAGCTTCTCAACCTGAAAGCAATTCCATATCTCATGGAGACTGTAGTTTGGTTGCCTTAAATATCCATTCCTCTCTATATACAACAAAAGCAAGAGTCACCTTTCTGGTGAGAGAGGATCCCTTTTCATCATGACTGTCAATGACCTGAAAATGAAGTTAAGCACTGAAACAGCCAGTAGGGGAGAACTAGTATAGGAGATGACTGAAATATAAGTTCTTTGAACTGAAAGGAGGATATTTCCAAGTCATTGCAACAATTTTTTGATTAAGGAGAAAACACGCATTTTGTCCAAACCCTTTTGGCTACCAAAACCAGTTTAATCTGAAATTTTCAACCCCACATACCTGTGCAGATTGACAGACTCATGATCTATTTAAACTCCGGGTATACAACACAGCTATCAATTTCCTTCTTTGCACCAGTTGCTCCATGTTATCACCTTTTAAAACTTCTCACTAGAAAATTATGGAGTTTTATAGAGCCCACATTCACATGATGTGAGATAGAAATTTACACTCAAAATTTTAATTAGAGATTCTAATCTCTTCTCCAAATTTTTTATTTTAACTGATTTATAACTTTTAGATTTATAACTGAGTGTAATTAGATGAGTTCTCTGAGTCTTTATAAGATTCTTACAGTTGTGTTTGAATAAATAAGAAAAAAAGCTTTAAAATAAGCATTCCAGACCTCATTTTCATAATTATGAGACCTATAAATCCAGATGAGTTCAGTGAAAAGTTTTCAGTCTCAAAGTTGTCAAAATTTTCATACAAAATTGTCTACCACAAGCAGGTTAGAAATTATCTACTATTTCCTAATTTTGAACTAAATCTCTCTTCTTCAGTCAGCTGAGTTGCTAACTGTTTAAACATCATAGAGGTGCTTCAAGTCCTGGGCTTAGGCACACCAACAACATGATTGCATCTGTAGTTAACACATAGAAAATGTTTTGGCACATAAACGGATACAAGAACAATTCAAGAAATGCTTGGCTATATTCCAAAATGCCAATCTGAGAAAAGCACACCAAGAGGTGGTTGAGGCAACTGATTCGCTTTTAAGAAAAATCAGAAGTAAACTGATTTTTGCAATGTTTTTATGTGTTGTCACCTCTGAGCCCAAATGAGGTATCTTGAGTCTATGGATTTGGCTTTTTTGAGTTCTTAAGTCAAATTCCTTGGTTTCGACCAAGTTCAAAATTGGTCCTTGAAGTGCAGCCTCTGACCTTCCCATTGCTTTACATTGTATTTTGCTCATGGTTAAAATAACTGTAGCTGTCACAGGATCATTAAGTCTGGAAGAGACCTTCAGGATCATCCAGTACAACCATCAACCCAGTGGTATAATAATCACTTCTAAATCATATCCCCAGGTGCCACATCCAGATGCTTCATAAACACTTTCAGGGACAGTGACTCCACCATTTCCCTGGGCAGCTTATTCCAATGCCTAACCACTCTTTTAGTGAGACAATTTTTCCAATATCTCATCTGACCTGCCCTTGGCACAAGTTCAGGCCATTTCCTCTTATCCTTTCACTTGAGACATGGCAGAAGAGACCAGCCCCCACCTCACTACAACCTCCCTTCAGGTAACTGAGGGCAATGAGGTTCACCCTGACCCTCCTATTGTCCAGACTAAACACGCAGTTCCCTCAGGGACTGTAGGAATTCAGCCTTCAAATTTAAGGCATCTACAGCATGCACATTTGGTGCCTGAGCTGGACGCCATTTCTGCTGCTTTGAAAGTATGTAAAATTAAAGTCTGCCAACAAATATAAGGTATTACCATGTGCTGCATTTTGTCATAAAACATTAGTGATGTGAGGAATTCAGGGATGAAAAAGAAATGCGTAGATATATCATAGTTGCACTGGAGACAGATCCACTTAGAATAATGAGATAAACTTTCACACTTCAGGGCTGAACAAATTCTTTTTGATCACTTCCTGAAAGACATTACAAGCTGTGGATGCTTAAAATAGCAAGAGACTGGATTCACAGATCAGTCTTTGGTTCTGTTGATTAGGACCCAGAGCCTGAAAGATTATTTCCTCCATGAAGAAATAATTCCCTTAATTGTCCATGACAGGTTGTTTTTGTAACATTCTCTGAAACGTGGCACTTACTGCTCTTGGAAATAGGGTATTGAATTTGATTAATCACAGCTCTAGGCTTGGCCACCCCTATGCTCTGTATCCAATCAGCCACTTTTGTTACATGGAATTTATTATCCTATAACCTTTAGGTATCTTAAGCAAGATAAAGCAAACATTTTATTTTTGAAATGCTGATGCATAAGGCTGAGTGGTGGTGGGGCCAAGGGACCTTGTTCTCACTCTAATGACCTTTCTCTCTGTGATACTTTAACACGAGCAGATGTCTGCATCACTGGTGAACCATTCTGCCCTTTGTATATTTTTGCTCATCTGCTTTTTCTGCAGATGCTTTTTTTCCCTTTCTTTTGTGGGACAGTAAAGAATTTATACTTAGTACTGGTGCCCAAGAGACATGCTAACAAAGTCCTAGTTTACACTTTCACTTAGAGTTCACTTAGAGTTTGCAAAATCTTTAGCTGTAATGGCTGTATGCCACAAACTTCATGGTATTTGCAAGGACACTTTTAGAGGATCTTCCTGTTTCAATTTAGATTCTTTTCTTCTTGGAGTTGGTAAGTTGCCAGTTGAACTTTTGGTTATTGAAGGTGTGGGCTGATACTGAGTACATTTTAAACTCACTAATAATAGTTTTATTTCTGCACTGTAGATCTTAGCATTTCATGAGACAATTATGGCATCAAAATAAGTCATAGCTGAAGGCACTGACTGACAGTCAGCAGACTCCTCTGATGCTCTCAGTAGCTATGGAAAGGCTGCCGTTTCACCTTAGGACAAGGGACTCAATTCCCACTTGCACAAAAGCAGAGCAGAAAGAAAAACAAGCATGAAATTGTAGTTGAGGATAGATCCTAACTCAGGGGTGCAGGCAGGAAAGGCAATCCAAAAAATCAACTTCTTGATGCCTCTACATCCTGCTAGCATGTTCTGAGACAAGTGCTGTCAGAACACTTGATGGACTGAAAGATGGACTTTGTATGTGTCCCACATTTACTCTTTTTATTTCTTCTGAAATAATAATAGTGCTAAGGAGATAACAAAATTTGAATTTTTGCCTTGTATTTCGGAAGAGTAGGATTTAGTCTTTTGATCTTTACTGTTATTATTTCTAGTTGTAGAAATGACAAAATCAGAGTCACAGGGTGGTTGAGATAGGAAGGAACCTCTGGAGGTCCAACTGCCCTGCTAAGGCAGGAATACCCACAGATGATTATCCAAGACCATGACCAGATGACTTTTGCAAATCTTCAAGAATGGAAACCCTCATTTTCTTCACTCTCACTCATAGTTCTACCTCCTTATTTAGTTCTCACATTCAGAGGGAAGTACACATGCAGTATTTGGATATGCATGTGATATATGTGTGTGTGTGTGTGTGTGTGTGTGTGCGCGCACTTTATGCTTCCCCATCCATTTTTAATGCTGCGAGGGGATCCATACAAGAGATAAAACTCTGTATATCCTTCAAGACCCTAGAACTTTTTGTCTTTGGGTAGGACTTGGTTCTATTTGATCTACATTAAAAATCAACAATACTTAATGGTCTAGTAAAAATCTGTTTGGTGTCTCCTGAGTACAGAGGCAGATGAATGAAGCTGCAAACTCATTATGATAGTAAGAGCAGCAGACTTGTCAGTGTGTCATTATTGATTGTCCTAATTAGTCATCAGTATAGCATGAAAAGTTTATGAAGTATTTTACATATAAGGCAGTTTTTTCATTCCACAGCACAACACACTTAGAGCAATAGCCTGACTTCAGAGCTGATTTGTAATCCTTCCTCCCTCAGTTTGTTTATGAAAATGTTTTCTTTAGATGTCCCACCTTTTCATAGAAATAAATGTAAGGGAAAAAGTTAGCATTTCAGCAAAAGAACAGTTGCAATTCTGAATATAAGTTTTTGATCCATTTACTGGGAAAATCCTGTTGGGTGAATAGCAGGCAATGGTCCCAGTTCTGCAGCAAGCTCCTCCTCCTCGCTGCTAAACAGCGACAGGGAGGGAAAGCCTGAGCCTGTTGTGTGTTACAAATTAGTCACTTGGTTCAGGAGAAATTGAGACTGTGGACACAATATCGAGAAATCTTCCTCAGGTTTTTAATTCCTTTTCCTGTTGTCTTGTGCATAACTGCTCATATTCAAAAAATACAATGCAACTGTATTGGGGATGAGTGGGGAGAAAGAATGGCGTACTGTGCACTAACTAGGGCATCAGACTCAACAGTGCATTCCCCATTCCCACAGCTTCAGCTCTGGCAGAACCCAGCACTGTGCTGTCTCCATTAGAAGAAGGAAAATCAGCCCTAGTTCTCCTCAGTTTGGTGACAGAGTTTCCAAAAGGAATCAAAGACCTTAAGAGTCCCTCCAGGCACATCACTACAATTTTATTTATTTTGACAATATTTGAACTTTTGATTTGTATGGATTTATGATTTCGAAAGATGCCAAAGGGAGTTAATGTCACATTGAAGCAAAATATTAAAACATACAGCTGCAAGTTTGAGACATAATGCCTTGACTTAGATACAGGTTGCACTTAACAGAACTTCTGAAGCCTCTTTAAATGTCATTGTGCTCTATGTGATATCCTTCAGAGCCTGTGACTGCCTGCCTTAAAAGATTTAGTTTTATTGTCTTCTGAAGCACGTACTGACAAAAGTGCCTTCAGAATTACCTTTGGCAGTAGCCTGCATGATAAATTCTTGATGCTGTGTTTACTGGAAAATTTTATTCTTAATTTGTGTTTGCATTGCTCTTTGGTGAGTTCTAAAAAGTAGCTATAGTTATTGTAATTGTAGTATAGTAACAAAAGGAATGGACAAAGAACTAAATAGAATATTTTCTTAGGGGCACTGAAAATTGAAGAGATACAAGTAAAGAAAATATTTTCTTTTCTGCTACTGCTTACGTTTAAATTTCAGTGCTTAACCTTGAGAGCTGTCAATACCATAAGCACCTGAAGATCTGTAAGGACTCCTTTCTTCCTCTGAAGGGTATATCTGAAGTACAGAACACAGAGAAATACATTCTTGAGCATTGAATGTGAAAAAATATCTGGGATTCTTACAATTAATTTTCTGAGTCTGATATTTCAAGAACATTTGAAGCACATATTAGAAGTGCCTGGTGAAAATAACTTCAGTTATTTCACATAACCATAGAATATCCTGAGTTTCAAGGGACCCACAAAGACCCTTTTAGAGTTGAACTCTTAGCCCTGCCCAGGACACCATGGTCCTTCCAAGCTTGTCTCTCCGGCTGGCTCTGCTCTTCAGACACCATACAAATGAGTTAATCCTTTGGGTCCAAATTTCAGACAGAGATGTGACCTTGCTTGGAAGAAAGGAGCGGCTCACACTTGATGGTACTTAGGAAGGTATTTATTCAGGGTGAAGGCCCAGGGTGCTGAGTGTGTGAGTGCGAGTGACTATTTTTGGCTCTGACTTCTCCTTAAGTACAGGGGCGTTACTGATGGAAATGAGGAGGAGCGATTTAGGTACAGGGGAGGATTGACACTGCCATTTTTGGGGCAAAAGGGGTGTGGAGATACCTGAAACCTTGGCTGAGCATTTGGCTTAGCCAGGGTACTTAAGTACTAGGGAGTGTCTATAGGTAAGATACAACAGGAGATACAATACACTGGAACAGGGTATTGTGGAGGTATACAATGGGGAGAGCTAGGCCTGTTATGTGGGTTAAAGACAGTGATTACAGAAAGGGGTGGGGATAAGTATGAACCATTACAGGAATTTAATAACAAAAATCATGCAGAACTTTAGAAAACCCAAAACACACATTGCAACAGGACACCTCAAGAATCACGTCCTGTTCCTGAGAGCATTGTTCCCACACTTCTTGAACTCTGTCAGGCTGGTGCTGTGACCACTTGCCTGGGGAGCCTGCCCCAGTGCCCAACCATCGTCTTAATGAAGAACCATCTCCTGATATCCAACCTAAACCTCCCATGACTCAGGTTCATGCTGATCCTATAGGCCTTGTCACTGGTTGACAGAGTGGAGATCAGTACCTGCCCCTCCTCTTCCCCTCTGAGGATGCTGAAGACCACAATGAGATCTCCCTTCAGTCTCCTCCAGGCTGAAAAAACCAAAATTATCTCAGCTGCTCCTCATAAAATTGTCTGAGAAAATCTTGGATAAGAATTTTTATCCTTAAAGTATGACAAAATATGTTCAGAAAAACCCAAGTGCTTTCAGCCACTTTACATTTGCTTTGAATTTTGTAGTCATGCAAATTCAGTGAAATACAGTAAGAAACAAAGTAATGTCAAGAAAATGTCACTACATTTAGAAAGCAAATTTGCACTATATTTAGAAAGAAAATACTGGGGAGTTGTGTGATACAATTTTTTCCAAAATGAGGTGAAAGAGTCTAAAAGAAGGCCCAAACTAAAATATTCTGAGTAGCAAGCTTGGGATCAACTGCCTGTTCTGGTGGCCTGTCCTTTCTATTATTACTCAGGAGAGTACATTTTATATGAAAGAGATATTTTGCTGTGTGAATTGCAGGTTCATTTTTTATGTTCGTGGCACAGTTTTCTGGGTAAGCAGCCTGTGTGCTTCCAGCATGTTGTAGGTGTGTGGGGGGGGCAGAAGTAAAGAAAGCTGCTGCTGCTGAGTGCTGGGGCTGCCCTCAGATGTGCCAGGCAAGCTGCTGTGTTGCTTTCAGCCACAAGTACTCTCTGTTCACACGTTGAACTTGCAGGCCTAAAAAGGCTCTTGGCAAAGAATCTTTGCTTTTCTTATGCCCCCTTCTTCTGCTGCTGGTAGTAAGTGCAATTCCCCAACCTTCTCTGTTGTTTCATGTGTAGTCAGAAAATTTGGATGGAACCATGATCCCCTTCCCTAGGACCAGACAGGAGGGAGAGTGCTCCAGTCAGACTTACTGGGACCAGAAAATATACAAGTATCTTTTTGGTGTTGTCTGCCTCAGGAACTAACAGCAGGGTACAAGACCAGTTCTCAGGGTCTGAACTTCTTCCTACAGTTCAGATCTCCCTAAAATTCCTCATGCTTCAGTTTCCATGGCCTAGAATGTGTCCTATTTAGTTTGGACTTCCATTCTCTGTTCTTTAAATAGTTCCAACAACTGTGTGATGGCATTATCCATATTTTACTTATATGTGTTTTAGAACACACAACCTTCTGAGAATATTACAGAAGTGCACAGAAATGACAAGGAAAAGGGGCTTGGTTGGTTTTGGTCAAATAAAATATGTTTGGCTTTAGAAACTATTCTTGGTTTAACTGTAGTCTAATGGCTCTTTCTATAATACTCACTTTTGAGTGATATGCTTTGTTTCCCGTTTTGAAAAAATGTCTGATAAAATGGTATGCATGAAAAGAAAATGCTTGCCTGAGTGTTAACACTGTTTAATTGGGATGAAATCTGACAGTTTTACTTGAGATACAAAGCACACATTACTGTTGATTGTACCCTGATAAGAAGGATAGGATCAAGTCTGGTCTGAAGAATGCAGGCATTTCCCAGCAATATCTGCTTTTTGTCTTCAGTGATGCTTGAGTAGCTGACAGAGTGGTAATGACTTTAAAAGTGCAATGTCTAATTAGAGTCATGTTTGCAGCAAAATTGCTTCAGGATAATTCAGTAATAAAATGCTGTTCTTGGAGAACATTTTTTCTTCAATTTTTTAAGAAAAACCTAATCTGACTCCAAAATCAGCACATCTTTTCCTTCCTGTAGTACACAACATTGTGGAATCTAATGGTACATTGGAAAAGCATAAATAATCCATCTAAAGCTTCCCAGCATGGGAAGTGACTCAATATAGAAGGAAGAAGAACCCTTTGAAGGCTGAAATATCAATGTACAGCAGCTGGTTTATATCTGTGGGATCTTCATGTTCCTGCAAATAACTGTGAAATCAGGCATTTTTATGGTTTTTCAAGTGAGTCTGTATGTCTTCTGTGTAGTGACAGAAGGCTGGCTATCTTTGTGCTCAAGCAGTATTTTGTATAACCGGGAAAAAAAAAGTACAGGCATTTGTTTGCCACCCTGATGCAGACTGAGGGCCAGACTGCTACACAAATAACTCTGAAGTAGCAGCAAGTCTACTAAAGTTTTGGGCTGGCTGTCTTCAAAGGCAAGGAATTAGTCTGACAGGAAAGCAGTAAACAGTGTGCAGACACTTCCCTTCCTGCTACAGATAGAAGAGTGAGAGTGTAAGTGGGAGATCTTTGAGATCCATGGATCTTAAGCTGCACAACTTATTTGCCACCCTGGAGGGATGTACACCAAGTAGCCATCCCCATAGGTGAGGAGATGAGTTATAACTGAGAAGCATTGTAATTTAAAGCCTCATCAGCAAACATTGTGGAGAAAAAACAAGGACTTATAAAACAATTGTCTGAAAGCAATGCCTACCAAACTAGCAGCTCCTATGCTTTCATTTTAAGTGGTCTCTCTCTAACCACACCTCATAGTGAATGGACCTTAAAACACTTCTTTCTTTTGTTTCATCAGTCATTCAGCTGCAAGATGCTGCAGTAATTAGCAAAATGCAGATAGAAATGTAAACCACATTCCACTTGTCATTTTCTAGCAACAAGTTAGTGGATTTTTCTTCACAAAAAACAGAGGGATAAATCACATCTTCTAGTGCCTTTGGATAGCCAAGCCTTGTATGGCCAGCTTGGGTACTGGCAGAAATACAAAATCTAGGACAAAATAATACTGAATTCAAAACAGCTTCAAGAGGAAGATGTTCCCATGGACACAAGGTTCTGGAGCAGATGTTCTTCTGGGCAACTGGCAGGGCAGAAGCACTCTGTCACAATCTGACCTCTACGTGTGGTCTTCTCTGAAGTGACTGTTTTTTTCTGTAGAGTGTCGTTCTTCATCAGATCTGTAGCTTGGGAACTTGTTGACAAATGTTCATTAAATATTCCACATTAGAATTTCCCTTGAAACACTTTTCACCACATTCTACCATATCCCAAGGCAGTCAGAAGAATTTAGTAAGCTTTACTTTAACAGTTCAATGGACCCGGACAATGCCAGGACAAAGTGAAATTGCTTTGGCTCTGAGGATCTGCGCCCTGGCTTGAAGTAAAGGCACAAATACCTGTCACCTTAAAGGGATCTCTGACATTGCCCATAACAGAAATGTGTTCAGATCTGTGGCCTCTGAGCTCTGAATGAACTGTAAAGTACATTACAAGCTAAAATCCCTTTCAGAGGTCCGCACAGGGAGTGTGGGCTGCAGCTAAGTTGGCATATGTTAAAAGAAAGCATTCTGTTTCCAGCATCCACTTGGGAAAAATATCCGCCATCAGACCTTCACAAAATGCCTGAGATAATTTTCTGAAGCACAACGCCAACAGTGTTCAAACAGCACAGGGGCCTGAGAGCTCAGCCCGAGGCTGGGAGCTGATAACACAGAACAAGAGTGAGTTAGTGACACAGCAGACTGTGGGGAAAGTGAAACAAGTGAGAGAGCTGTGGGTCGAGCACAGGCATGCCTGCTTACTTACCAGAGTTAATTATTCATAGGTTTGGTGTTTAAGTCTTTATCTCAGATAATGGCTAATGGTGTCCTTAAATTATCTTTGCTTAAGTAAAAGGATTGTGTGTCTTGCATGAAGAAGTGTTAAGGCTTTTTTTGTTTTCTTTTTTCTCCCCCCCCCACCACCCTGCTGATAACTGTTCTTTTATCTACATCACAATTAAGGATGGTTTCTAGAATATGCAATATCAGGGAGCTGTGAGGCTGTATCAAGCTCTGGAAAGCCCACAAACCTTAGATAATATATTTACCATACTGCAGGTATGGTAAATGCTGAAACAGTGTTTTTGTCTAGTAGTGTATAACATCAGTGTTAAGCACGTTATAGCATAACATTAGAATGCTTCAAAATATCCTGGTACTTGCACTATATGGTCTAATGAAATTAAATCTGTTAGAGAATTCTGGATAAAAGTCCCTTTTTACTGACATGAAAATTGGGGGTTGAGCTGTGATACTGACTGTAACTTGATAAAATTTTCAGGTGAAACAGAGAATATATGTAGAATATATATATTTCTAAGTTCATTGTGAGAAAAAGCTTAAATGTTATGACAGCAGCAGTGAAACGAATTAGTTAATTTAAAAACCATTTTAATTTAAAATAATTTTATTATTCAAAACAGGAGCCCATTTCTTTTTAAGACACACAGAAGTATGCATGGTTCTTATACACTCCTTGCATGTGTAGGGTATGTGTGCTCTGGCTTCTGTATAAGACAGAAAAAAGACAGATGCATCTTTCTCTTAGTAAGACACCAATTTAGAAGAGGAAAGTAGGTGCTGGTAAGAGTAAGAGAGTAAGTAGTTATTTAGAGGAGGATCATTGCTACACTCAGCTGAGCACAGTGGGGAAGGTGGACATCTGTTCAGAAACAGATTTCGTAAGAAATGTGCACTGATTATAAATGGATGATTTCTTCTTGCTTACCTATATTCTCCCTCAGAGCACAGGGGTTTGCATGGTATGTGGTAGGCAGCTAGAGGTGAAGGACAGGTGTAGGCAAGTACTTCACTAACTCACCCAGATGGAGCCGCTGCGCATTCTCTAAGTCAGATGGCAATGGTACATTGTCAGCGGATTACAGGAGAGGTGGGAAACTCTCTCTCACTGGAATACTCACTTTCCCTGGCACAAACTGAAGCCCATTACAGAAATCAGAAATGTATTACTCCAAGTGTCCTACTGGTCGAGAAGCTGATCAGCTGCTCAGCCTCATCTGGGAATGATCTGAGCAGTATCTGAAACTGTCTCTGAGGAAATTCACTCTCAAGTACCTAATGATGGTGTAGAATGATAAAGCTACAGCTGGATGAACAGGAGAATAAAGGGGCAACTACTTCTCAAAGTTAGACATTTTTAATAAGGCCCATATGAATACATAGTTCCAGGGATGCAGCATTTCTCAAAACAATCTGGATTTCCATATTGAAAAATCAAGACAGTTTGCTGGATTATTGTGTCAATCCCCAACTATGACAAGGAAGATGGCATTTAAATAGCAGTGTGGCATGTAGTGAAAAGTGATGCTGAGTACTTTCCCTCTTTAGGGATGTGGAATACTTATTTTTATATATTCTTATTCTTCTATTATACAAATATGCAAGAGACTCTCCTCAGAAAACACTGTGAGAAAAAAACATAGACTGTGTCCCCTGAGCACTATTCTCAGTATGAGAAGGTGGAATGTGCGTGGAATGAATTTCAGGCAGGTAAGCAGCTCTGCTGCCTGTGAGCTCTGAGTATCTGACAGCAGGGGTAATCTGAGTGGCGTAAGCCAGGCTCAATAAACAATGAGAAAATGAATCACAGTGGTGCAAGAAGAATGTGTTCCAAAGAGCAAGTATGCAAATAGCTTTGATATTTGTAAAAATAATGTCCTGGTTTTAGCCAGGGCAGGGTTAATATTTTACAACAGTCTTGAAGGGGCAGAACCTGGAGCCATCTGGGCATGTCTAGGTTGTTATTCTATACCATCTGTCACCTCTGGGGAGTGGGAGTAAAAGATTCTTGCTTCTGGGAAGAAGGGGGTGGCTTCAGGTTGAGAAAAATTGTGGCAGGAGGGGAAAACCCTTCCACCACTGTTCATTGGGGGGTCCTGACAATTTGCATATAAGTCACCTCCTTTGTACACTTTCTGTTAATAGTGTTGGTGTTGCTTTTTGTTTTTCTTATCTTGTTGCTGTAAATTGTTCTTAACTCATAATCTCTGCCTCTAATCCCTCTCACTGGAGGAGTAAGGGGAGCAGCTCCTGGTTTTCTTTTAAGTGGAAATACTAAATTGGGGAATACCATTCCTAAACCACAACAGCATTAATGTGGCTCTTCTTCCCAGAAGTAAAAGTCCCTTATTTCTGTCCCTGGCAGTGATGTGAGAGATAGAATAATAACCTAGACATGCCCACATGACTTCAGGCTCTGCCCCCTCACAGTTACTGTGAAAAATTTAACTCTTTCTCCTGGCCAAAACCATGACTGTTTTAATTCTATGTAGGAGAAGTAAATATTGCTTTATCCATGAAGACATAACAATATCTTTGTGTTCAACATAGCAAACTCCAGATGTGTCATGAGTATACTCAGAGACTGGTAATGAAGATGAAAAATGAGGCCTTACATTGTTTCAAAAAAAGCAGATGTTAATACATAGACTGTTCCTGTATAGTAATTTACCTCTTGGAACTTACTCCCTACCTACTGGTATTTAAAGTACTAGCATTGGAAATAAACTTAGCTTGCTTGTCTTTAGCACTGTCATATCTAGCTTGCTAATAAATGGGAAAGCTAAGGATTAGTGTTAATAACAATTCAGATAATTGGAAATAAAGTGTAGCCCACGGTAACTCAAGTGTTCATTACCACATTTTTATTTCAAGAAACCAGTTTTTAATAATGGGTGCAAAGTATGTGTTACTATCACAGTTCATTGTTTAATTAGTTTTCTGATCAAACACATTAATGAAGGAAGACCTAATAAATCATGCAAAAGCAGAACTAAGTACTTAGTTAATATGTGTTGCATTGATTAATGGTGATATGAAACCACAGCAATTTTGAAACAGTGGTTATATGTGACCATGCACAATTACAAGGGCACCTTCAAACATATTTAAAAAAAAAAAAAAAAAAAGGTACTTTGAAGTCCAAGTGAACACTGGATCTCTGTGTTTTCCCAGTAATGCTGCTGGGATCAGTGCAGGGTGGTGCACATGATGGGAAGGGGATGCAATGGATGTACTTGACTCCTTTACCAAATGAGCTGTAGTTTGGTACAGGCACCAAAGGAGGCAAAGGCCTTTGCTGTATCTGGGCTAAGAACTCCTCTAGGAAACCCACAGAGGAGCCATGACACAGAGAACATGCACATGACCTTGGAACTCTACGCATTAATGCATTAATAGCAGGTGGCTTTTTCAAGATTCTGTGAAGAAAGAAGGTACAAGGAGTCTCATGCATGCCTTTTCCAATGTATGCAATCCGACCACAAAGAAACCTCTTATCCCATAACGATGACAGACTAAGGGAGCTGCCTTTGAGCTCTCCCTGTCAGGCACTCTGGTTGAGGAGCAGAGCTCTACCCTTGAGCTGGCATGCCTCTCCAGGTTGCTCTTTAGGGCAGAAAGACCTACTATTGACAGATCTTTTGAGTTCCCTCTAAATTTCAACTGGACTGCACTCCAGTGACTCTCTCCTGGAGCTTGGATCTGTCCCAAGTTTTGAGATACCTTACCTGAGAACTGAAAGATTTTCTTTACCCAAGGTGGAGAGGTGCCTTATTCACAACAGATCATTGGGAAGTGGCTGAGAACATACTAAATCAATGCCAATGAAAACTGTGTAGCTAATTGCTTTAGACATAAATCATTGTCCAAACCTGAGACTAAGATTGGACCCAATTGCACCTATGCTCCATCAGGTGTTTAGGGTGCCCAGTCTGAAGCTCATGACTAAATGGGAGTGTCTTTGATCTCTGTGTAAATTATTCTAGCTCAATTCTAACTTGATTTTCCTTTGTAAATTTCATCTATGTAGTAACAGACTGAACTCTGCCATCAAACTTTATTAGGTTGAACTCTTACAAATTTATAATAAAACCACTTTTGCTGATGCCTTTGTCCCCTCAGCTGCCACAAAGTCTGTGGCAATGGGGCACTTGGTTAAGCAAGCTATCTTGGTGCAGATGCAATTTGGCCTGCTAACTTGAATCTACATCCAAGGAAGGTTTCTAGGACCATCTCTTTCCCACGTAGCACTGGGCATTTGTGGATACATAATGCTCAGATGATCAGACAGATTTACAAGTTCTGAAGCAGCAGAAAAAGACAGGAATTTCCAGTAAGCAGGTGTAAAGCACCTGAGTTGCTCCAATGTTTTAGAAAACCCCAGTGACACCTGATTGTATTTATTGTGTGCTGAAATATTCTGAAAACTCTTGCCCTGCAGAGCTTTCTCCAAGTCCCACTGCCAGAGTGTGTTACAGCAACGTTTTCCTCAGCCTACCCTCACCATCAAGGCAACTGCTTGCCTTGACTTGCCTTTCCAGAATATCCCAAAGGGCTTGCTTCCTGAAGCAGGTGCTTGCTTTTCCTCTCCTTGTACAGCCCCATGGGAGATTCCCCCGCAAACTGCTATGATTAATGCATACATGATCAGCTTCCTTTCCAAAAACTGTTCCTTTTGATTTCCAAACAAACAACAGAAAAAGGGTGGAGCAAGTTGTTCACCTGCCAGAGGAACAGAGGGAGTTGACCTGGTTTCCCTCAGACAGAGCCATAACCAGGAAGGAGAATATGAGATCGGTTGGTTGACCCTTCACAGGCACTTTATTCATGCATTGCAATCTCCACTACCTTCCAGCTAAGAGATGAGTGAGGCTACAGTTTTCCTTTTGCAGAACACCTTATTACACATCTAAAAGGATCTTCTCTTCAGTTTTTTATTTTAAATTGATTTCCCAGGAGATGAAACTGGCTGTTTACAATATTCTTGGACAAGGCAAGGAACACAAATTAGATTTAGGATCCTGCTGTTGGAGTATTTTCAAAATGGGAAGCTCATAGTCATTACCAAACAAACCAAAATTTGAGATGTTTAAAAAAGTTCATGGATGGTAGAGAAAATTCATGAAAATGATAATAAAAATATGCATATACACAATATTACACAATTGTGTAACATACAAAATCCCCAGCTGGATTATGTGTATTTGATTTGATATACTTTAAAGAGGCAGGAGAAAGGCAGAAGCAGAAGAGAACCTCTCAAATTACCTTTTGATTGACAGCCTTGACAGAATTTTTCCTTCGAAAAGTGAAAATGAATTTGTACAGCCTGACATGATTATGAAACCAAGGACCAAAACCCCAGGGTCAGAAAATGGAAGAAATGTCATAAGCAGACATTTTTAAAATTTGTCTTAAAGTTTACATTAAGTGGTAGAATTTCTTGGGTTTTAGTTAAATAGGAATCAGCTTGGAAACCATGACAATCTTGTCCTCTGACAGTGGGGTAAATCAACCCTGTGCTTTGTCTTACAGCTACTACACTACTTTCTATTGATTGTGTACTAAGGATGGCATCCAGAAGTAATTTTCTAGTTTTTATGATCATTGCAGGTTGTACCACTACACAGATTTAAAGGAGGTAACATGCAACATCTTCCTCAGAAACAAACAGAGATGAGACATAACAAGAGCAATAATTATTCTATGAAGTGGGATGAGGGAATTTTCATGATGGGTTATTGTGGCGGCAAATTTGATTTAAGCGACAAAAATTGAACCTAGTAAGACCAGAGTGTGCAATCTGTAATCCCACATTACCTGGAGCAGGAATAACAAATATCTGTGTTCAGACACAGCATTCATCAGGTAGCATCTCTCCCCATCATATTCACTTAAAGAGACTTCAGAGATTCTGTGTCTAAGGGTGTCAGCCTCTGTTCCTGAAGTGGAAGGTTGAAAAGCAGCCTCAGACGAGATCTCCCATGTATCTTTTAAAGGGATGAGGTTCAAACATTCATTGTTCACTCCCCCGTTTACAACAACTTTTGCACCTCTGTGGAATTCCCACTAACTTTCAGAGAGACAGGATTTCACATCAGATATTTGATCTCCAAAATATCAGATTTTTTTTCCTGAAATGATGGACTAATTTTAAATAAATTTTAAATAGGAAGAACAGTAATTGCAACACAAGAGAAAAGAAACATTCAGATTGATTAAGAATTTTAGAGATGCTTTAATCAGAAGTAAAAAACAGGCTTTTCAAAACAGTTAACTTCAACTAAGCAAGTGAGAAGAAATGATTTATTTTTCTTTCTACAGGAAATTGTCTAATGTGAACAGAAAGCTTTGGAGATCCACCTTTCCCTTCATGGAGACAAAATAAATGTATTGAAATATTGAAGCAGTGAAGCAGTGCAAAGAGACACTTGTCAATGGAAAGAGTTTTCCACTGCTTTCATTAGTTTTACTAATTGTTTCCCCAGTCTAATTAATCAAAAAGTTGTTTCCTGCCTTTTTTTAAAATTATTTTTATTTTTTTCCCCGGTGAAAAGGTGAGTCTTTCAAAGGCCCTGTTCCATGCCAATCAGAAAAATCAGGTGCCACTTTGTTCCTTGATGAAACCATCAGTTCATATACCCTGTTGGGATAAAAACGAAGATAGAACTTGAAAATGAAGGTAGAACTTCAACTAAAAGAGTTGGTTCAAGGTGAAGTTCCATGGAACCCCCCAAAATCACTGAGCTGTGTTAAATAGAAGCAATCACACTTGTCAGAAGCCCAAAGTATGAACAAAAGACAAATATGGCCAGTGTGAATGAGATATAGGTCACTTGTCTTCCTGTCCACTTGGGCCACACTTGAAGAGGTGAAGGGTCTTTTCTGCTCATGTACTCCAGGTAAGAGGAACAGCTTCCCACACCTTCATCTTCCACACTTCTTGAGGTGATTTCTGTGAGCAGTGGATGAAAGGATGCTACCCAATGAACAAGACCTACTTTATTTGCCTAATGAAAGATGACTATCCAAACACCCTACTTTGCTTGCCGCACCATGCAAATGAAAATTCAAATGATTTTTTGAACAGCCTTCCCAAAGACTGGGGAATCACAGAAAGGAGGAGTATCATACCTGTGGAGGTATCAGATCACTTAGAAAAATGATCTATGACAAAGTAGGAGATCTATCACAGCTTCAGACAGCTGAGTTGAGATTTGGATAACCATTTTTTACTCTTCACCTATTTTAATAAACTTGGGAGTTAGAGACATCAAAGGCATTTGTGCCCTGTGACAGTTTGTTAGAATATAAATGGTGAGATCTGATGCACATTGCTTGGGTGAGAGACCACAAGGAACCCCTGCAAGCACCAGCTATATGTTCCTTACTGTCTAACTGGAACAGTAGGGAGCTGGTATGCCAATGCTCTTGTAACTGTCTTTAAAGGTGCAGATTATGCTAAAACACGTGTGTTGCTTTAGGGCACCTTAAGAACAACGTATGGAAAGCACCTTGAAATCATTATGACCCACAATGGTACAAATTAATTTAATACACTCTAAAGCTAATGCATGTTCTGCCTTGGTGCCCACAGGGTGAGAGAGGCTGAAGGAGGTCACACTCCTTTCTTTTCACTGACACTCTCTCCTATTCCTGCACAAAGCTTTAAAGGCTCTGGTGTATAAAGCTTGTCTGAGCCCTTGCTCAGTATGCTGAAAGCTGAGTGATGTACCAGTGTTTGCAGAAGGGGGCAGGCAGGGCAGCACTGTCACACTGATAGTTGGGGGTGCCTGGCTGCATTCGGGGCAGAGCTGCATGCTGAGGTCAGCCAGGAGGGTGCAGTGATGCTGTTGTTAGTGTAAAAATGAACATTCTGAGAAAGGAATGGTCCAGTACTCCCAGAAATACTGTGTGTTTCGAGCAAGGCAACTCTGTATGGAATATGGTGCCACTGCTGTGAATGGGAATAGGGCTAACGCAGACAGCCATGCATATTATGTGTTTCTTACTGGTTTTACCCCAGCTTCTGTGTGAATGAGCTGCAGGATTTTATGCACAGCTGCTTGGGAATACTGCACATTTGACTACATTTCTAATCATTACTACCAATGTCTTTCTTCAGGATGAACAGCCTCCAGGATTCGAAGCTCTTTTATTGCTGTCATTTGAATGGGATTTTTTTTGGCTATACATTAGGACTAAGTATGGTGACTACACTACTACCTGCCTAATTTCTTCCTCAATTCTGAGCTTAGGTGTCTTCCATCCATGCCAGTCTCAGCACCCAGAGGCTATCCACCTCCTCACTCACAGAGTACTCTGCTGAAAAGAGGTATTTTCATTAATGCTTTTCAGTGACTGAATGTCCCAAAACTTTCCTAGTAATATCAAGCTGTAAATTATATGGAAATCTTAATTTAATAATTTTTTCCCCTCCAAGGACTGGAAGAATTTCACTAGCACTGACTTGAGGATTCCTTGTTTTGAGACTTTTCCCAGTCTAATGGAATTGTTCTGAGCTCATTGTCGGTGGGAAGCTGGCAGTGTCTGTTGTGTGTGCAGCTTTCCAGCTTCACCTTCCCCTGAGTGTTGGAATTGGGGTCTGAACCCACTCCTTCTTGTTCCCAAATCTACTCCTGCAGTACTTATATCTGCACCTTCTCTCTGGGCAACAAAACCCACAAAGTTAAGAACACTTGGTGGTAAATTTTAGAATACCAAATTCAAAAAGTTATGAGGATCTCTCTTGAATGAGATTCCTTAATGATTAAATGCAAGTCATCTTGTGCCCAGCTCTGCTGACCTGATCCATTTGAATGGCCTCATTGGCCACAGAGAGAAATCATTGGTTGTATCTTTTAAGGATGTTGTGGTTTTACCTGGATTGAAAATAGTGTACATTAAAAATACTGGTTTACCACCTTTCTCCTGAAAAACAACTCACACTAGTGAAATTCAGGGTTGGACTAGATGATCTCCAGGGTTCCCTTGCAACCCCAACCATTCTGTGAAACCTTGTATATTGAAAAAAAAAGTATATTGAAAACCTTAAACTGCAACTAGAGTTCCACCATAATGCAAACAAAGCCCACATGAACTATACACAGCTAGATGGGTTTTAACTTGTAATGCCACAGCATTGATAAATACAAACCCCATAAACATAGCCAGTTATGAATAAATATTATACAGATACCTTTGATCTATATTTATGGATCTTAGCTTGCTGGCTGCATTTAGCTTTATTTAGAGCAACATTAGAACAAACTGACTAAAGAGAGATATATATGTCCTGCAATTTCTACTTGAAAAACCTCAGATGAAAGATTTTCCTAGGCAAACACATGCACCAATACACAAACTCATAGGGCACATGCACACGTGTTTTCAGTGCTGACGCTGTATAAGTTTATAATGCCATGAAAAGCCATTGAGAAAAATGTTCACATTTACTTCTGTCTTGACAAGACTGAAAGCTTTTGATTTGATAACACAGAAGATAGGTATCTGACCAGTCCAGTGTATTGCAACTGTCACAGTGGGCAATTACAGATCAGGGGTGTGGTGATGCCCTCACTGTCTAAGGACATAGGTCTGAGCATATTGGGGACCTCCCCACTGCTGCTTAACATGAAAGGAGGCCTACAGCTGCTGCATCATCCTCCACAATTTCCCTTAATAAGTTTCACATTCAGCATATTGAACACTGTGGATGTTGATTTATATTCTTATTTGAGGTTAACAGAAAGAATTGCTTCACTCTTACTAGAAAGCATTTGAAAGCGTATATTCTACTGGCTATACCAGCACATCAGGTCTTTCTTCTACAAAAGGCGTACCTTGCAACAAGGTTTTTGTTGAAATGGACTTCCATCAGATATCAGGCATTGACCAGTCAGACATCAACAAGTTGTTTTAGGAGACACTTCCTGAACAAAAAATCTGTTTAACATAAAGTGGTTAAATGGATTGTGGCTGTATTAACTGTAGTTGTTCTTTTTGATTACTTACTCTTTTTGAGCTAAATCTTCTCAACTTTGATGTAAAATCCTGAAACTAAAAGCAAAATTAACATTCTGGATTTTAAACTATTTTAATGGTTGAAGCCCATCTTGTTCACAGGATAAGGATATTGTTCAATATTCCATTAATAAACGTAGGTTTTGTCAAGATTAGAAAATGTACGCTGATGTTAGTAGTGGTAAGTTAAAAAGTTTAAGCATATCTCAATCACTAATCTTAAAAAGTCTGTGTTTTTATTTCTGTTAATGTACATACAAATACTTTACAGTAGACTGGCATTTTTGATAGGGGCCATGACCAGAAGTTTCCTGAATAATGCTTCAAATTATACTGCCAGCAGCAAATTTAATTGTTGTATGCATATGGCACATTAGCATTTATTTGCACTTTGTTCCATTCTCCAATTGCACTGCAGATGCAATGGCAAACTGTCACACTGTAGGAATTAAAATAAATGTCATGGGCAACAAACTTATGCCATGTCATACTAAGATATCTTCAGGGCAATATGCAATAAAGCTTAAAATCATTTAAAAGCTCACTCTGAATGCCTTTCAGTGTGCATTGGTTTATGACAGCATGCAGAGGCATGAAAAAGAGTTTTCCAATTCCATTTTTTCTTCCAGTAGATCATTATAGGCAGATGTTTTCCTTTTTCACACTGAAATTCTTTAATTCATCTGCCCCATTTTTCACTACCTTTGGCAGCAACAGTTTCTGTGTTATCTGGTGAAGAGTCAGTTATCCAGTTAATCTGAAGAGATGGAAGGAGGAATCATTTGCTCGGTCACGTGTTCTTGCTTGGGTATGGGGATGCCACCTGTTCTGGGACCAGTACATTTCAGTATGCTGAAAAATGAGCTGGCATTGTTGTGCACTGCTTGTGTTGCTTGATAAACGCACATCTACTTCAGAGAAGAGCAAGCCAGAGCAGTTATCTCTATGGCATGGAGCCAGTGTTTCATCTGCTGCTAACAAGTAAAATGTATAGATAGGTATTTTCTCCTGTATAATGTAGAAGTAATATTCCAGCTCACTGAAAAAAAGGGATAAAATTGACTTCTGTTCCCAATGGTTTGTCCAAAGCTTGTTTAACCTTGAAGTATTTTCTCTGTACAAATAGTTCCAGTAGTTTCCTAGCTCCTGTCCCTGCTCAAGCCTGCTGACTGTATTTCAGGCTTGATTATCTAAAGTGTTTGCTTTCTACCTGTGAACAATTTTTCCTGTCCTGAGAATAGGAAAGGGAGTCTACTGTTAAAAAGAGAATGGAATAAGTTTCCAACAAAACAAAACCAAACCAAACCAAACCAAAACCAAAACCAAAAAACAAACAAATAAAAAACCAAAAA
>VWZU01019327.1:4147134-4169067 GCA_013397095.1 Sterrhoptilus dennistouni | reverse complement strand
GTCACCAATCAAATTGGTCTGTGTAGAATAGTATAAAAAGGGAGCCACATCCCAAGAACAGAGGAGTCATTTTCAGCCTTCTGAAGACAGAGTCTTTGTATTATTGTGGTGTACAACACCATCAAGGAAAGACGCTTCTAGAAGTAACTGGGATTGAATCTTGTTTCTTTGTAGCAGGATTTATAAAATTTCATTGTACTTTATATAGTAACAGTGCACAGTACATCTGGCTCTCAGTGATGACTGGTTGGTTTTGAGTGTGATTGTGTGTGCTCTCCTCTTGTTCCCTTGGATCTTTGTATAAAAGTACATGTTTTATACTATGACTGAGAAATAACATGGCTCTTGTTCAGGGTGCAGCTGGAAGGAGCTCATCTTCCCCCTGACAGGATGGTGACCCAGGAGAAAAAGGCAGATCATCTCCCAAAGGCCCTGCTGTGTTCACCAACGAGACCAGGGGACGTATCACAGGCTGGGGCTTTAGGAGAGTTAATATAGATGCCTTGAGGGCTGAACTAGCTGGTGGTGAGCAAGAAGATTCTAAAGATGCCATTGGGTGTTATGGCAGTACAACAGAGGCATATGGAGTCAGATGCTGCTGTAGGACAAAGTTCACCAAGGTTCAGATTTCGTACATAAAGAAAAATAGCAAAAGTTTCTGTAAAGATTAATTTTGTCAAGACTAAGTTAATAGCTAAACAGAACAATGTGAAGAGGGAGTATCAAATATGCAAAGGTCAGAGTAGACTCTGGTTTGGGCTAAAGGGTCCTCATTTCTTCTCACCTAAAAGTTCTAAAATTTGGCCTTTCCTGATGCACTTTCCTTCTGACTGCTGCTTCTTGCAGCTGTGGCCATCAAGTGAGGTATGGGCAACAGAGTGTGTTGTAAAAGCCTTTTTAAAATGTTTTTCCAAGTGTCATGATTTGGCCCCAGTAATCAATTAAGTACCACTCACTCACTCACTCACTCACTCACTCACTCCCCAGCAGGATGGGGGAGAGGAACAGAGAAGTTAGAAAACTCATTGTTTGAGATAAAGACAGTTTGATAGGGAAAACAAAAGCTGTGTACACAAGCAAAGCAAAGCAAAGAACAGGATAAGAGGGCATAGACTTCAGCTGTGTCAGGGGAGATTTAGGTTGGACATTATGAAGAATTTCTTCACAGAAGAAGTGACTGGGCATTGGAATGGGCTGCCCAGGGAGGAGGATGTTTGACAAAAGACTAGATGTTGCACTCGATGCCATGGTCTTGTTGACAGGTGGTGTTGGGTCATAGGTTGGACTTTATGATCTCAAAGGTCCTTTCCAAGCTAAAGATTAATTCTGTGATTCTTACTTGAGGCATATAAAAATTGAAGACTTGTCTGTTGTTGGGTTTTATCTTCTTTTTTATTTAATTTAATTGCAAATACATCTCATGTCTTCAAGACGAGGTCAGTTAACTTAAAAACAAAGTATTTGGATATGATGAGATACTGAAAGTTTGTTGCTTTTACTTTAACGCTAGAGATGTTTTTTATTTATAAAACTCATGAGACCTCTAGGTATAGCAAAACAAAAAACTCCTTATTTACTGTTGTAGACAGAAAGAATAATAGAGTCTGTTACAACCCTAAAAAACCCCAAACCATTAGAACTGGGATTTAAAAATGAAATATCATTAAATGTGCAATTTCATCTCTTTCTCAGTTAGCCAGAGCAAAGGCATAACTGACAAAGAGTTTGCCACACTATCTGGGTTTTTTAATATAAGATCTCAGTACTTACAATATTTGATTCTTTGATGTGACTACTGTTTTTCAGTTCTCTAAAGAAATGTGTTATCTCTGCTCTTAATTTCAAAAATTGGCCTCCCAGTTCAGTTATCAGTAATACAGTAAGACAGAAAATGCTGTAATCTTTGCATTTTTATGCCTGAAGTATGGTATAAAAGGCAGCACCTTGAGCTTGCTTTGACAGATTTGTGCTACTACTGCAGTGAGTACAACCCTGAGGGGCTGAGCAGAGCTCTCCACCTAAGGGAAGCTGGGTGTGCAGAGTCACTGCATCAGACTATAGGACACTCTCCCATGATGGTCTGCCAGCTGCTGGGCACTGGCAGCAGACAGTGAGCATCAGGCAGGAAGAGTAAAGTGGGGGTCTGGAGTTTTACAGGAGTCTGCTACCCCACCTGGTCTCAGTGGGCTTGGTCAGCAGGGATCTGCTCATTGAGAAAATGTCTGCACTCACCTGAGGACTAAGCTCTGCCGACAATGCTGAGTCAAAAAGTCATGTCTAAACGTCAAGTCCAGAAGCAGAGTGGTTTCGCAATCCACACAAAAGCCCCCAAAAGCTTCCAAGGAGCAGCCTCTGTGAAACAGAAGTGTGGGGAGATAGATAGAAAATGAAGGGATAATCGTCCCTGTTACGTATGTGCTATAGTGAAAACAGATGGCAATGCACAAATTTATGCAGATTAAAAAATAGCAATTAATCCTTCCTCAAACACGGATCAATGCCTCCTTCCTTCAGCTCAGCACAGGAGGGCAGGGGCTCATTGAGCTCAGTCCATGTTTACCAGAAGGTGGTGCTGGCTGGCTAACCTGCCTTGCTATTAGTTATTGACAGGATTATTCCAGTGTAAATTGTTGTCCTGACATGCAGAAATTCAGCACTCTATTTCTTTTTTAAATCAGTCTAGAGAAGCTGCTACACAGAATTACTTGGATGGCATCCTAGTGACTGCAGAAACACAGTAGTACCTGAAACTTGAAAATTATATTAATCAGGATGTCCACCTATGTATTAAGAGTGAGAAAGAAAACCACGAGTCTTTGCAGGCAATTCAAAATAATTTTAGAGGAAGAGTTGATGGTGTTGGAATTCAGCTATTAGAAATGCAAATGATAGATCCAGCATAAGCTGTGAACTCTCCTGCCTTTGCTATGATGTTAGGGACAAGTCATTTCATGCTTCCTTGCCCATGCAAAACATGTGAGCAAATTGTTTCAGAAACATAAGATATTGGACTGGTCATATGAATGCCAGAAGGCATTTATTTTTACTTAATGTATGGCAAAAAAAATCTCTTCATACCTTTAATATGAATCTGGAGATAGGGTCATGATAATGAAAAGCAGAATTTGTCTATGGCAGTAGTCAAACTGTAAAAGGGGTGACTTTTTTAGTAGAAATCTTAAATTCAATGCATGGATGTTATGCAGACTGTGTTTACACTGAACACCCTTCCCAAAGGAATTAAATAAGTTCTTTCAAGAGCAGTGGAAGGTGGAAGAATTGGATTCTGGCAGTAAGTGGAGAAAACCCTTGAGAGAACAGAGCGCATCATTGGTCAGTAAATGGGATTTTAAAAAATTTCTTGGAGTAACATATCCCCATAGAACTGAAACTAGTAGTCTGCAGCATCAGAATTGAAATTCTACTCATTACTGGCAAAACCCACATTTTTGTTATTTATTATTTTGTTATTTATTAAAAAAAATCATGAGATTATTTGGGCAACAAACAGTAGACTCTTTCTTCAAGAACTTGGTAGAATAAAGAAGAAAATGCCTCAAGAAAAAAAAAGCCTATTGAAATTCATGATAATGATTTCATTTATTTAATGGAGAAGTAAGCCATTCATAATCATACCCTTTTGTGCATGTGGTTTTTAATAATTTTTTGTTTGTCTATGTGAAACTTTAATTATTAGAAAACTAAGGAGGCCTGTGTTGTTTATCATATTTTCTATCTTGCTGTTAAAACTTAATTATTGTGTATTTTAATTTGATAAATTAATCAACTGATGATTACACACTTATTTACTTCAAACAAACAAACAAACAAACAAACAAACAAACTCCCTCACACCCCCCAATCATTCTTGACTCTACATATTGAAAATATAAATTGAATTTTGGGACCATTTTTCTAGAAATGTTATTTTCCACTTTTTGATTAATATCAGCTTTGTGACAAACAAGCAAATATCAACTGCTTATGAAAAATACATAAAAAGCTAACAAGATATGAAAAAACACAAAATTTTTAACTCTAAAGGGATCAAGGACAATCTGTTCTCATAATCACTGTCCCCTCCAAAAAAATCCCACAAACCATATAGGTCTTTGTCAGTTCTCACTGGAATTGAAATTTCCCTTCCATGGAAAGGCAGTTCTTCAAGTTTTATTTTGCCAGTCCATGCATAGCATTGCTGTTTTTATCCAAGCCCAATACAACAGTCTGAATAACTCTGGCTGGTTTCAGAAGTGTGTTGTGTCTGTTTCCAGACAACATACAGAACATCACAGTTCTGTGCATTTATTTCTGAAACACACCTACAATTTTTCAGTGAAACATCTCTCCTTGACTCACTTTTTTCAAAGAGCTGAACAAGCCCTGTTTCATCTCTCTGGCTCGGAAGTACTGCACAGGCACAGCGTGCAGATATTATCTCAGTCCCATTAAAAGTAATTGCAGAGACTAATGCAGATAATTATTTCTGACTGACTGAGTTGTTGATCTTTTTGGTTCAAGGAAACCATATGAAGATCATCTGCCCTCTTTCCCTGTCTTGTCCTGTTTAATTGACAGGTCAGCATTACAGATTGCAGTCTCCTGTCAGATGACATTCTGAATTTAGAGCATAGTCTTACATTGCTTTGCTGCTAAGGTTAATTAACACTTCTTTTTGCTGATACCAGAACCACAAATGTGAAGGAAACAAGAAACTGGCATAAATGGAAATCTGCCAATTATACTCAGGGAACTTGACTTTAGATATTGCTTAGTGACAGTAATGAGAAAAACAAATGTACGATTTCTATTCTGTAGAAAACATTTTTTCCACATTTCAAGTAAGCATGTATTCGTAAAGCATAAATGCCACCCTTTTTTTGTCTTTTAAATATTTTTTTTGGACAAAAGCTTAATTGACTTACTTTTGAGTGATCCTTAATTCTTGACTATTTCCTCTTAAATATTTTCCAAAACAGTTCCAGTGCATGTCAGTTTCACTCTTCATTATTCTTCCTTAGCAGAAGTGCTCATCTTCCCTGAATGAATTCTCACCCTTTTTATGAAAATTATTTTGAAGTTACAGTTCCTACAGTTGCACAAAGTTTTATCACAGGAAAAAAAATCACCCTCAACTAAGTTCTGAAGTTCCACAGTTGTATTAAGGCTCATTAAAAAAGCTGGTTCCACTGAAAGTCAACCTCAGCCTCCCACCGGCAGGATGATAAGCTGTTTTTTTGGAGAAAGAATCAATACTTTTGAAGCCTTTCCCTGAATCCATCTCACTCATGGACATAGTGGTGGATTGATACATAACAGTTATAATAGCTGTAGGAGTGGAAGTCAAGGATATATTTAAGTTTAACCTTGAATTGAACTGAGGAGGGGAATTCACAGAAAGGACACCAAGGTCACCTCTCCTTCTCCCCAGTACTCTCTTGTGCCACACTGTATGGATGTTTGTCTGCTGTGATTTCCTCACTGTGAAAGGGCCTTATATAAATGCAGATCCATTTTTCCTTAAGAACTGAATTGTTCTGCTTCTCTTAATCTATGTTTGTCCACTGGAATAAACATTCCTCTTCTCCTTACCTACAGGAACTCCAGGATAGGTGTAAGACCAGGTTCCTGAGTGAAAATCAAGGTGGTGTTGAGCAAGGGACAGGCTCCACAAACACTCCTTTAGGCATAGCCATAAATGAATGCAGGAGCACTGACAGAAGAGCAGCCTCATGGCAGCCCATGTTGAACAATTCACTGTTTCTGGCAGATTGTGGGAACTTGATGTTCATTTGAAACTTAAGTTCATTTGAAATGCAAGTGCACTTCAGAAATCCCAAAAGGAAAATACATTGTGAGAAAATGGGAAAATACCAAGAAATTGGTCTACAGAAATCAACTTTCAGTAGGAGGAACTGAAACCCAAAATCAATATGTTTGTGGAAGCTATAGAAACCCAAGATGGTTTTTAGTATCAGCCTCAGACTAATAGAGGAAGGCTGCTGGCAAGACTCCTCTGTTTAATTACTTCATCGCAGATAGACTTTTATTGGTAATATTCCAGAATGCCCCAGGGTATGCTTCTTTGGACAACACAGATTGTAGGAAAAAATAAAAATAAAAAAATCATTTAGGATATAATGCTCTGTCATAGGAAGTGGGGAATTATCTACTTTTTAAATTATTAGAGGAAAGATTTTTTTTTCTTTTCCTTTTCCTTTTCCAAATTTACTGCATCAAAATGGGATCCACCGAAGCAGAGTATGATAGATTAATTGTACCCTTACTGTAGGATGGTACAATGCAATTATCACTTCTGATACAATTTGGAAGTGTAGGTTCACAGTATATTACAAACCATTGTAAAATCCCACGACTGGTAAGAAATTAACTATGTTCAACACTGTAATTAGGAAAAAAAATCTTAGTAGCAGTAATGTTGGCATACCTCCAGTTTCTTAAAAATACTAAAACAGTTCTTCCTAAATTCAGTGTTCTTCAAATTAAAAGTAAGTTCATTCAAAGTGATTCTGTCTCTTTGGGACTATATTATAATTCTGCAAAAGGTACAATATTAATGGTAGAATACTTTGAAGAGCTACCACAAGAATACACATCAAATTAGAAAGCTGAAGACTCTGTAATAAGCTATTTTTTTTTCTATGAGACAAAGGAAGCAAATATCAGATTGTGTAAATCTTTGTGTTTTGGGAATATCATCAAAGATTTGATGGGCAGGAAGCCTGATCACTGTCCCAAAGAACAGGGAGAAAGTTTTTACCTTTTGTCATTTCTAACTGATGTTTATCTTGTCTATACCCAAATCTAAGGATGATTTCAAGGCATTCTGTAAGAGTGTTTACCTCCAGATCTTAAGAACAGAGGCTATTGCGTGAGCACTGTCTAAGGACAAACATGTTGTGGGACTAACTTGGTTTATGCTGAGTCCTAAAAGTGCTGAGTGCCTCAAAACTGCAGGGAAGGCCATGGTGGGTGACTTCTTCCACACTGAGAATCAGGTCCCTGTGTCCCTCAAGGTGAGAAGCAAGATATCAAGTTTCAATTCCTAACCCAGCTAATCTTTAATTCAGAAAGCTACAATCCAACAAGCAATTCTCATACATTTCATGCTGTCTGTGAAAATTTGAACGTTCCCCTAACTAAACATTTCCTATCTGTTGTGTTCTTAATAATTACATTACAGATGTTATTGAAAAGGCATGGGAAGGATTTGAGGAAGTCTTTTGGTTACTAGATGGTAGCTATGCATATTACTGTGCTCTGAAGTTTCAGGCTCAAATTTAACTTTGGTGAAACTAATAGTTACAGATTTTGCATCTGTGGAGGAATGTTATGCAGTTAAAATTAACCTTCTGTTATCTCTTATAGCTTTAGAGATATTTAACATTTTGAATAGGGGAAATTATAAGAGGTGTTCTCAGAGTGCTTTATGCCTGGTGTTTGTAGAGCTGAGCTGTGTTTGAAACTCAGCAGAATCTGTCTCTTCTCAGTTATTCTTGTTAATCAAGCAATGAATGTTTCTAGGAAAAGGAGATTGCTTCAAGGAGCTGCTCCTTGAAGTTCTGGTCTTCAAACCTGCTTCTTTCAAGATACAAACATTGCAAGAAACATTTAGAAAATTAATTTTCCAGAAGTACGTTGATTTCCAACACTGCTTCCACACATCATGAGATTCAAACTACCCTCTTCATAGGATTTTGATAAATTTTCTGTCTCCATCTGCAATAGTGTCCATTGCTGTTGCTCCAGACTCAGGAATCTGAAAATGCATTTACTCATGTGCATGGATTATGAAAGACAACTGTCCTTTTCATGGCTATGCCAGTATATAAGGATACACTAAGTTTTGAGTTCTCAAGATTCCCAGATGAGAGATGGAGGAGATAGAATATTAATCTTAGAAAAGACTACACAAACCATGATGGATACTTTCCTTCTCAAGCAATGAGAAAAAAATAGGACCCAAGGGGCCTCACCAAATAGGGCAGTTGCAATATAAATTTGCATTGTTTGAGCAAGTGAATGGGACCAGATGATCTTCAGAGATCTCCTATAAAGTAAACTACTCCTTGACTCCATAGGTGTATTTTTATTACATAAAAAGCATAGAAAAGTGCTCTGCACAAGGTTTCAGGAGGCCATTTAGTCCCTCCTCTCCCAATTCAATGTCACCTGTTCTCAGTTGTTCCTGTTTCTCAGGGCTGAAGTAATGGGAATTTTCTCTGTGCATAGACATTTATTTTCCCAGAAATCTGTTCCAGCATCCAAAAATTCTTTCTATTTGGAACTATTCCTTGACATCAAATCTAAATCTCTCCTGATGTAATTTAAGCTGATTATATTTGCCCTAACCTCAGTGCTGGCAAAGAAGAGTTCATTAATAATTTGTTTTGCAGCTACCTTTTCTCCAGCTGAAGCCAGCCGTACATCACCTTGGGGTCACTCTGGGTCTAGGCAACCCAGATTTTTTAGTCCACAGGGCATGTAGACATCTGAGCATTCTTGTTTACTCCCCTTGAACCTTCTCTAGTAAGTCCATAGATGTCAGAAAAACAAAGCCCGAACCTGGACCTGGCTCTACAGGTTAGACCTTCCCAGTGATGAGTAGAACTGAAATTATTTGAAATATTGTAGCAATGAGCCTCTACTTACCAGATCACAATACAATTTTGCCACTTTAAAATCAGCATATAATCACTGACTCAGCTTCAGCTATAAGCATTTTAAAACATGATCCTCTGTCTAAGTGGTCTCAAACATTTTTCAATTATCACATTGCTATTATTATGTCTTTTGGTGAGATACAGCTCTCTACAACAAGGAACAAAAATTATAGGAGAACACTGACTGGAACGCTGTGGCACTCAGAAGGGATGTATTGCACAAGAAAAGAACTCTTCTAAATGCCCCCTTTGCTAGAGAAATATATGACCTCTTCTAAAAGGAAGCAAGGAATACTTACAGTTAAGTAATAATCTTTTAGCATGTATTTTCAGTCAATTATTGTTAACACAATATTGTGTTGCTTTGTCATCTGTTACCAGAAAGAACATCAGGCTGCATTGAATTTCCTACTCATTGCAAAAGAGTTAAAAAAAACCCAAACCACCAAAAAGCAAAAAGCAGGGTTCCTGTACTTGGTTCCTTATTAGCTACAGTACTTTTTACATTGTAATTTCAATCCTGTGCTCTGTGCAATGAAATACAACTGTTAACAGTCATATTCTGAGGGACATCTAGAAATAATGAAGTAGCTTTGGAATTCTGCCTTCCCTACCAACAAAATACTGTCACTTAAATTAATGCTTCTAGGAATGCCTCAGGAGTACTATGCACAGGATGGATGATTTCAGATTATGTAAGATAATGATGCCTTATAGAAATCATTTTTAGTTCTTTCTATCTCAAACTACAGTAAAAAACAGTGAGACATCACCCTTCAAATCCATCAAATTAGTGGTAATTGGATGCTTTCCTGCATGAGGAAAACTGAGACCAGGGAGTATTGTGAAGGCAGTCTGCAAAAGATCTATGGCAAAAATGGGGCACATCCAATGACTCCTGGTCTGAGAAGTGCAGAGCTATTGCTGAATAGAACTGAAGGACAAAATGTGACTATTAAGCTTAAAAAGACATGCCATGCAATATTAAGTTCAGGTACTTACTGTTTTGAAGGTATCCAGATGAGAGAAGCTTGTGTTAAGGAGAGCAGGAAAGCCATCAAATGTCAGGAGTGCTGGCACTGTGCACCTCCTACCAAACTCAAGGCAAAAGCAAAGCTTCCCATTAATCTCATAAGTGTCTGTAACAGTGATCCTCAGAGTTCTTTAATAAATTACTGCCAACTTTCATGACTTTTTATGGACTACTGGGCATTTTTTAGCTCAAACTTTCAACTAAAACCATATTTTTTTTACCATTTCGCAAACACCAGTGGACTGTGGACTATAGTTGTGGAGTAATTAATACAAGGAGACAGAGATCACAAAGCTCTTGAAGTCTCCTGTGGGTATAAAAGACAAAATTAAATTCAAGTCTGAAGATGTGTCACAATGTTGGCATTTTCACATATTTACACCAGCAATATGGATAAGATAACTTCCAGGGCTTAGCATCAAGTAAGAAAAGGCTTAGCACTTACAGCTACAGTTCAGTTTGTATTTGGAAGGTGTATTTTCTTTGTACACAGAAATAACTTTACTGATCTTTTCAAGTTGTTTGGTCCAAAATCTGGTGCAGACTACTCTTTTTTCCCCTGCTATTTTTGCCTCTTGATTTTTGGGTGTTTCAATTCTTTCATACAATCAGCTGTAGTAATTAGTGTTTTCTGCAATATTAAGCATCCAGTAACTAAACCACTACAAAGCCCAGATAAAAGGAAGACTATATGATATTTGACCCTGACATATACACACGGGCAGAGTGTTCCAGGGGTTGTTACTGGGAAAAGAACTGTGAACTCCAACTGAGAAGGCAGGATAGAAAAGACAGGGTGGGAGAGCCCAGGAGGAAGGAGGTGAGGCTGCTCACAGACACAAAGAAGACCTCAGAGGGGTCTGCAGGCAGGGAATGGTCTGAAACATTTCAGCAAGCCAGTCACTTTCTCCCTCATGATTTCACTGCTTAACTCCATTTACTGACCAAGAACAGCATAGGATGTCAAAGTTAGTGTTTTGACAAAGAACATGTGGCAAAGTCATAAGCTGAATAAATATGTGGTTACATCTAGTAGAGAGCATGGCACAGCAGAAAATAGAAATAAAGAAGCAAGATCTCTGTTCTTGTAATTTTAAAAAAATCATTATTTGAGAAATTAAAACTTTAATACATAAGTATCATACTACTATTTAAAATACTCTGCAAATTCAATGTTTTTAAACATCAGATTAGAAATTTCATTTCTTCATGGAGTGGAAATTTTATTGACATCTTCCATTAAACATTATCTACAGCTACTAATTTATCTGTCTCTTTTAAGATGGTTATGGTGACTTTTTCTTTCTGCATCTGTGTTTCCTACCACATCTTAATGAAAAGCTTCATTGGTTATGAAGTTAGAACAATGAAGGTTAACTTCATTGTTTTAGAGGTATGATGAGAAGCCAAACAAAAAAATATTTGATGAACGGGACAGGTCTTGATAAACTATTAGTGATTATAAGACCCTCCCCTATAGCAAAGAACTGCAAGTGTCACTGAGATGTCATACTGGACATTTGGAGATTTGGATTTTTCAGTGTTCTCAGGCAGCTCTCCTGAAACAAGACTTCTGTTGGAAAAGTATTGCACTGATGAACCAAAAGCACTCCTCTGCACTCTGACTGTGTTCATCAGATTTAGTAATGACATAATCTGGAGAATGCTCACAGATCTTTACCCAGATCCATACAGGATCCCACACATAAATTATACTCTCCTGTTTATCCATATAGGATTGCTCCCTTCTAGCTTAAGCACCATCTTCCTTTTAAGCTATTTATATTGTAGAGTAAGTCTAGATTTTTCTCCATGGGGAGAAATCCTTATAGTTCTGTACTGGGAAAGGGGGCATTTCTTATTACAGATATTTGTCACTTGTTTAAATCATGAAGTGACACAGCATTTCAGCAATGTCCTAAATTTAGTAATGAAGCAGGAAGCCCTTGATGAAGTTCACAGCTACACAGGAATTAGATGATCTTTCCTGTGAAGATTATTTGAGGGAACAGTGTTTTTTGTGGGGCTGAAGCAGTGTCTAGCATATGAATAAGTGGGAAGTTACTCTGAGGACTTGTGTTAAAAAAATGAAAACAAATTATGTGGAAGAACCACACTTCTATGTGAATTTGTTGTGAAGGGTCAAGACATCATGAGTAATGTTTTATCACAAGAAAGGAAATTAAATGAAGAAATGCTGTTCTAAAGCAAATACAGAACAAAAAGGTTTTGCTAAATGGCTGCTCACAGACATGTTTGCTAAATGGAAAAGACTAGTAGACTTATTTGTAGATATTTCCAAAAAGTTGCTTCAAAAGCAATTATACAAAAAAATTATCAAACACCTGAATTCTCCCTTTCCTTTCTTCACATATTTTTTCAGTTTTTCTTAATGAACATGAGTTCTAATTGAAGTTAGAACAGACACTTGTTTTGATTGCATTAGGAAGTAACTCAAGTCTTAAATCTTCACAATTCCTCTTGATATCAATATGAGTTCTGTATGAAGACATGTAAAACTCAGTGGTGAAGGTCAGGGAAGAGAATTCAGATTCAAAACACTCAAAACTAAGTGATTATGAAATATATTCCTATCAATGGTTCTGTGAAAAAAGAAGGAAAAAAAAAGCAACACTGATTGATGAGCTAGATAAGGAATACATTAATGAATTTAACTGTGTCAATCTTTCCTTATTAATTGACAGTAGTCTCCTTTTCCAGACAAAATTAGGTAGCAGTATAACAGAAGGCTGTGGTCAGAGTATAGATCAAATAAATCTTTTCAAGTCTTTGCACTTATTAGTTACAAAAAACTATATCAATGATACACAATAAAGAGTCCAATACTAAAAACAGGTTGAATGAACATCTTCATTAGTACTCTAAAGGGATTAGTTAGGTCCACTCTATAAATTAATCTAAATTTTTAAAAGTCTGCAAGTAACTTACCTGCTTACTGACCATGCTTGGTACAGTATATCACACTTCAGTTTGGTCTGAAGTACATTTGATTATTCTTCTGGGTTAAGCACAGGAGGGAAGATGATTAATTAATTGTACACTGATTACTATTTATCTCTAGTTTTTGACATATTCCAGTTACTTTGTGTTATCCCAACAACTGATACCAAGGGATGTGCCCACATTAAGGTCCAAAAAATCATACTGCCAAAAGGAAGACCTCAGTCTCCTAGCAAATTTTTCTTAGAAGATGAAGGAATAGAGAGTAAACGGAAACACATCGAATACTCCTGGATCTGTATTTGCTTAAATCAATATGAAGGCTGTCTTTCTGTATTGGTGTCAACCTTTAGCTTGCTAACAGGATTAATTCCACAACATAAATTTAACTAGTAGGTTGTTAATATCTTTCTTTTAAAACATCAGCACTGTTTTTCTCTTTTTTTAACATAGAGATCAACAGCTGCAAGACAATCTTGCTATTTTTAGATTATGTTGTTAGGACGGCTTTGAGTTTGTTATTTTTATTTTCTTTTTGTCTTCTGTTGTATTATAATAATTATTGAAGCAGCAAAACCTGATCGTTCCAATTTTGAAAAATATATATTCCTTTATGAATAGGAGATTCTGAGAGTTATTGTTAAGGTAAACCATCATCCAGATGATTTTAGAAGATCTAGTATCTACGTAACTATAACTGTGAAGATGACTGAAACCTTGGCATAAGCAGCTTTTACTGAAGCTTTTATTGCTTTACAAAGCAGACTTCTTTTGTTTGTTTGTTTGTTTGTTTAAGGTTGGGGTTTTTGGGGGATGGGCGAGAGGTTGTTGTTTATAACATCTTTGAAATAAACTTGTTTAACAAGCTGAATTCTTACAATGTCTGAAAGCTCCAATGAAACTCCAATTGACTTTAATTTGGCTCATATTTTGGCAGGAAAGGAGAAAAGCCTGAGAGAATGACCTTTACTTATTCCCTAGAATGTAAACAATTGAGAGATAGATATGAACAGATCCACATTCTCTGTAGGAGCCTTTCTCTCCTCCAAGTGTGTACTGTGTAATGAATCCATAGCTCACATTGGTGTCGATAGTAATTAGGTACGTTCACTGGGAAGGAATGAAATTTTAAATTGGTAACTCTTCATGAAATCTTATTACAACTGTTCTATAGGTCACTGCTCAATGCAGTGGGTTAATAAGCATTAATTCCTGCCAGGGCAGTAGGATTAATATAGGTAAAATGTTTAATAGAAACTTGTTTTTTAATTACTTTCCAAAGAGAAAAGAAAGTAGCTATAAGTTTTGCAAAAAAAAATAAATCTTCTTTTATTGTAGCTGTCTGTTACTTAGTCCTGGTTTTGTCATTGAACACCACCAGATGTGAGAATATCATTTAAACCATTGGAATAACAAAAATTTCTTATAAAAAGCAAGGTGAGAGAATATAGACCTGCATTGTTAAGCCTTTCAGGAAATGTATGGGCAATCTTCATTTTCCCCCATAATGAACAATGCATTATGTTATAGCCTTTAACTATATGATTGTATAAATAAATTCTTGAATAAAACTATTTTTTTCACCATGTTTTAAATACTGTTTTATGCAGTTTTTCTAGTGAAATCTATTATTCAGTATACACTAGAAAGAATAAAAGAAAGACTTTTATATAAAATGACTGAGCATGCTAATGTTGCTCAATATATTTACAAATAAATCACGCCACTCTGCAACACTGTTCTTCTTTGGATTTCAGACAGCCTTACAGGGGACTGAGACATACCTCAGCAGAATTTTAGATCTCTAGGTCCCAAGAACCTGACCCCTCCACAGCATGCCTTATTGGCATAAGCAAACACATGTTCTAATCATAGCTCTAATATTGCTAATGACTTAGACAATACCTTGCAAATATCTCTATTCATAGAGAAAACCGATTATGAATATGCATACCAAAAACATGCAGCCTGTGAGGCTGCAGTCAATACATTGCTAGGTCTTTTCTCTGCTTTTGAAGTTCAACAGACCCCTGATCACAGGAATACCCAAATTCTGCCTGCTACCAGGCAGCTGCAGAGGCAGCAGTGAGTCACTGGAATGCAGAACTTGAGATTCCTCCCTCTCTATGCTGCACTACAGAAGCCAAAGAGATTGTCAGCTGAGGTAGAAATTGCACTTTCCCTCCTAGCAAGTAGAACCACTGAAAAGATACGGGCAAAGAATTTATATACCCACACATTCACACATTTGCTTTTGATACTCCTCTCTAGTAAACACTAGGGAGAAAAATAGAAACAAGACACTTCTGTGGAATGGAAAATCACAAAATGAAGTTTTCAGAGCACACATCAGTATTTGTTTTGTAATGCTGGTACCTTATTGCATCCTCCATGCTACAGTAGTTCATATGCCACAGGTAAGTGTCCCAAATATCACCTGGGATTAAGTGTTTTCCCCTTTCTATTATATTGGGTTTTTACATGTGTTAGCAGTACTGAATATGAGTATATGTCTACATTTTGGAGTTGCTAGAGAGTAGCTAATCCTGACAAGGTAGAACTAGCACAAGCAGGACACATAATTAAAACATCTATGTTTTGTATCATGATAAACATCTATGTTTTGTATCATATTTTCATCATGCTCTTCAGCAGGCGTATAAAATTAAAAGATCAATTTTAAGAAACTCTTGTAATCCATTTATAAATGAATTAAGCTTTACAGTTTTTTCTTTGGGCTGCATACATGATTATACCACTCAAGACCACAGCATCCTTATGGCTAGATCAGACACCATACTGCAAAATCTATTAAAAATGTTATTTTGAGTAAGCTTGATAAGCATTAAATGGGGCAAAAAAATTGTTTTGTTGCAAGCCAGGAAGAATGCATACTTGATTAAATATCAAAGGCCAAAATTTACAAAAGAATACCATGAGAACAGAAGCAAATTTAGCTTGCAAGCATTAAGGGAAGACATGATTAAACTGATAACTATGCACAGCATTAGTCTTTGTCACAATACAATTCTGTTGTCTCCTGAAGTATCTAATCTACAGTAGAAGTAAGATTTTATCTATCAGGTTAATATATAACAGTTGGCACAAAATAATTACTGCAAATTGAGAAGTGTGATGGAATTTTCATGTATTTATACACATATATAGGAAGAAAGTGTTCACCAGATAAATAATCTCAACATAAGAGATTTGTTAGGCATTTTGTTAGGCAACCTATCAGACATACATTAGCTAAAACTCTTGTAATGGTTTCTTCTTGCTACTGTTTCTCTCAGAACATAAAACAATTGAAATACTAAAGATGAGTGAATGTTGGTCAGACATTTAATTTTTGCTACTAAATTCTAAGAAAGGAATGGCATCTTGATTTTCTGTGAAAATAATGTCTCTCATAGCCGTAGCTACTTCAGAGAAAGTAAACAAAGGAGGTGGGTAATAGCATATATTTAGAATAAAGTTGTTGTATACGGGTTCATATACAGTAAATGTAAACATAACTTAGTTCACATCATTGATTTTCCTTTTGAGTGGCCTCACTTGGTGATCACAATTTGCACCTGATGTGTTTTGTAGAAATTGTAACTGATGTTTTCATTCAAGTGAGATCAAAACAAGAGTCTTGATCTCTTTTCCTGCAGCAATGATGATCTAAGGGTGGTGATCCGAAGCCCAGACTCATTGAGAGGAACAAGAACTTATCTCACAACTCATTTAACAATATTTTGGGTGTAAGTGTGCAGAAGCAAACAAGGTTATCTTCTGTTTTCCCTGTCCCTGGATGCTCCACAAAGGTAGGTAATGGACACTACCTTGTCAATTCATGCCACTTTCTTTGCCTCCTGGCTATCATGAACTGAAGTATCACAGGGCAGAGAAGGGGAAATGCTCTGCTGGAATCACTTCTGACTACTGGAATCCCTTCTTCTAAGCCAGCCAGTATTTCCAAGTAAGGAAGTTCTGATTTCCAAGAGAATGTCTAAAGAAACAAGACACCAGTTTAGTGTTTAAGACAGATTTTCTCATCATGACTAGATTGCCTTGGGTGAAAGGGTCCTCTTTGGATACTTTCTTCAAATACAATATGTAGTACATGTTGTCTTAAGGAATTTAAGTCATAAATGACACAAAGTGCTAGGAATGATTCAATTCATATCTAAATTGCCAGGAGGAAATATGAAAAGGGAAATAAGACAATTTTATGCTGCATTTGACTACTGTTTTTTTCCCTTGTTCGAGTATCTGACAGCCCCTCCCAATATGAATCACATACTGGGGCTGAAGGTCAAGGACTGAATGAGTTGCTCATTTTAACCTTCCTGCCTTCTTCTATAGTCAGATTGAAGCATAAGTAACATTTAATTCATATTTTCTTCTTATTTCCAATGCTATCAAATTCCAAGTGCCAGATATTTTTTACTTTATTTTAATGAAATGCTCCCCTATTCTGTAATGGTACCATTGGTACCACATGGGAAGTAAAGTGTTATAAATCACACAAATCAAGAATCTAATAATGCTAAAACTCAGTAGCTGGACCTACTTGAGCCAACTGGTGAAATTGATGTAGCTCCCTTCATAATTCTGCACTGTAAAATTACCAGACCTTTAATGGAGGGAACAAATTTTCAAATGAGATTTAGTTCATTCTTTATTTATTACATTTGCAGTGCAAAAATACACCAGGAAGTGACATGATAAGGTGCTTTATAACACAAAGATAAATACATGCATATATTATAAATTGCTATTTATATTATATATAGTGTATATTCAAGATTTCAGAAAACAAAACACAGATACAGGAAGCAAAATCAATAGAAGTAGTATATTTAAAACACTTAATTCCATTAAAAGTAGATTTGTTATGTTCTCTTTCCAGCTCTTTTTATTACTATATAAAAGCAAAACCGGCATAATATTGAACAATAAGGAATTTCTACGTGGGAGGGTTTTTTTAAATTTAGAGATACTAAGGCAAGTAATAACCAAAAAATAAAAAGAACAAATAAAAGAGGGGAAGATATGAAAATATTTTGCACATATACATATACAAAATGGATCTGTACTGACAAATGCATTGTTGTATCTGTTAATGCTAGGTATAAAAATGTTGTAAATAAAACATTTGTTTTTCATACTGGACAGCTGAAATCTAACTATTGCCTTTTCCTGACAACTAAGGCTATCACTATCATTCACTGAAAGAGACTTGTTATTAACAGAGTCTCTAAAATCAAAAAGTAACAGGATTTAATTACATTGTTTGATCCTTTACACAGTTTGTTACAGTTCATACACAGTTATGTCTGGTTCAAAATCCAGGCCAGTTGGTTTCTTATACTTAGCTCAACATGCAGTCACATTAGATTACCTTCAGGTTTTTATTTTAGCCTTTTTTGCCTTCACTATAATTGGACATTTTACATAGACGGTACTCTCGATTCATTTATATTTGGGACTATATTGAAATACACTTGTCATTGTTAACCAACATCCAACAAGTATAATAATTTGACATACCATTTTGAAAGTTATATTGAATTTTCTCTTCTTACAGACACTAATTGCATATTTGAAGTGATGGATCTTGTTCTCTCAGAAGCATGTGTCTGGATCCCTTATTTATCATAATTTGAGAAAGAGGTATGACCTTATTTCTTCCATTTCTTAGGTCTTCAGAAATGCATAAACAGTGCAAACAAACATAAATCATGTTCCATCAACTAACTGTTCTAAAACCATTTACATGGAAACAGGGTAATTCTGGCCTATTTTCTGCCCAGTAAGTCAGTGCTTAGGAAACTCTGGTGGAATAGAGAAATTGGACTGAATTATCTCATACTTGAAATAATATGCCATGTTTGGCACAATTATTAAGCTTCTGTATATGCCTGGGAAACCATAGGGATGTGTTATTTAGCCTTTTCACCTAGAAACATTTCCATCTTGTCTTTGTGTACATCCCTGTGCCATTTTACAAGGCTCTCCCCCAATCCCAGGTGGGAGTCTTTGACTCCTATTCATTTGCAACACTTCTGCTGTCAGAAATGTGTTGTGCGAGATAACAAATGAGTGACACTGAAAAGAATCACATCTGTGCAATTGAACATCCACAGTTCATCCAGAACCTGCTGCACATCAGTGGCACTGCTCCTCATAGCTCTGGCTCTGGCAGAGGAGGGGAACACCAGAAAGTGCCACGTACGTCCAGGCAGCTGTGCTCCCAAATGGTTCCCTTGCTCTGAATCATCCCTTGCCAGCGGGTGCACATTTAATAAACACTATTTAATTGTGAGTGAATGACGGCTCGGAGACTTACAGTACTCAAAACACCTATAAACAACTTTTTCTTTTTTTATGAGAGGAAGATGAGGAGTAACTGTCTTGCAAAAATAGCTGAAAGTAAGAAGTTCTTAATTCATGTGTCAATTCATGAAAAACTGCTTATGGACTGAAATCTGATCCCCTTTATCCCCAGTATACATGGGATCCTGACCTGGAATCCTTTGATTGGAGAAAACATTCGCTTTGAACCCTCAGAATTTCAAGCAAAGAACTATTTGAATTACCGTTGCTGTTACTTAAATAAACATCAGTAACACACTATTTTCAACCCTTAATAATTAAGTTTTGTTTGGCACTTCCATGTAACCACCACGCTGAGTAATATCTTACTAAAGACTAGACATTCGGAGGTGTAAGGAATGGTGGAGCAGATACTTTAAATTTTCATCGTGACATCTCTCACCATGTTTTTAAAAAGCCCACATCAATTAAGAGAAGTATGCTTTGAAGAACTTCCTGCAATTTTTATTTAGCTTAGAGATATAGTTATTTAGCATTTCAAATAAGCTATGAAATGCAGAAAATGGCCAGTAGCAGCTAAATCCTGGAAAGCAGAATTTTAAGTAGGTTTTCTCCACTTAGAAAACTTAAGAAAATGTTCAGTTACTTGCAGTTTCCAAGAAGGGTAATGAACACTTATAGGTCTTTAAAAGCATGTCATGTCACAAAATCCATATTAACAGATTCATTGGAAACATATCTGTTGTATTCCGTGACTTTTGCATTACAAACTCTGCGAGCAGTTCTGAGATTCCCCACACTTTTAAGCAGGTGGCAGTGTAGGTTAAAGAGACATAGGTTTTTCCTGCAGCTGATAGAAATCATGCTTTCTAATTTTCCCATTTATCTCAAGGTAAAAATATACAGCACAATTACTGGGTTCCTATCTAGATGAGAACAGGTACAAACTTTGAAATGCACTTCTTTGTTGACTCAACAGTATTTCATTATTTTCAGATGCAGCATTGTGAGCTTTGTTTCTCAGAATAAGACACTGCAGTAAGAGACATAACTCAACCTCTCTTCTTTAATATGACCTGTCTTTTTGAAGGGGTTAGGTGATGTTACAGTGCAGTGATGCAGCACCAGTGCTCAGTTTCTAATGATAAATTTTGATTGTTTTAATAAAAGCAAATACAGTGTCTTTCCTTCTACTGGACACTGACACAGGCACTTACACCGACACACTGACACTCAGCAGCTAAGGCAATAAGGAATTAAGTTTACATTTGCAACTTTGGGCTGCCCTTTCATTTATTTGAATCTTTTGTGCATAAAATGTTGCATTATCTAACGTTCATGCCTAAGGATCACTAATAAGGTTGATTTTAACATCTTTGACAGCAGCATGGATGATGGGATGGAGTGCATCCTCTACGAGCCTAAGGATGACACTCAGCTCTGTGGTGGGGTGGACAGGCTGGAGGGAAGGTTTTTGAGAGGCTTGAGAGGTGGCCTCATGAACTTTGTGAAGTCCAACAAGACCAAGAACAAGGAACAAGATCCTGCACTGGATTGGGGCAATCCCAAGCACAAATCCTGGCTGAGCAGAGGATGGATTGAGAGCAGCCCTTGAGGAAAGGACTTGGTGGTATTGGTGGACAGGAAGCTGGACATGACTTGGAAATATGTGTTTGCAGCCCAGAAACCCTGACACATCCCATACTGCACCAAAAGCAGCACGACCGGCAGATTGAGGGACATGATTCTGCCCCTCTGCTTTGTAAGGCCCCTCCTGGAGTGCTGTGCACAGGTTCAGGGGGCCATCCTGAACAAGAAGGACATCGACCTGCTGGAGCAAGTCCAGAGGAAGCCATGAAGATGATCAGAGGGATCCTATGAGAGAGTTAGGATTGTTCAGCCTAGAGAAAAGAAAGCTCCAGGGAGATCTTATAGCACCTTCCAGTCCCTTAAAGGGAGCTTACAAGAGAGGTGGAGAGGGACATTTTACAAGGACATGTAATGATAGACCTTCAACTGAAAGAGGGCAGGTTTAGACTAGATATTAGGAAGAAATTCTTTACTATGAGGGTGGTGAGGTATTGCAAAATGTTGTCCAGAGAGGTTGTGGACACCCCATTCCTGGATGTGTTCTAGGTCAGGCTGGGTAGAGCTTTGAGCAACCTGGTCTATTGAAAGGTGTCCATGGCAGAGGGGTTGGAACTAGATGATATCTAAAGTCCCTTCCAACCGCAACCATTCTATGATTTTCTGTATTTTTTTATTTTATAGATTTTATTTAATTTGTTTTTTCAGATACATCCTACCTTATTAAATGAAAATAAACAAAATGCAACAACTGAGTTTCATTTAATGAACATAATGAAAGCACGTGGCTTTGATCTCTTGCTAATGTATGAACAGAACAACTCTTTTTCAGAAGCATGTTTTCAAAGATGACTAGACACATAGTAACAGTTTTCATGAGGCTGTAGGGTTTTTACTTGGATATGTGAAAAAATATGTGCATGTGCAAATACTCTTGTGGAAGTGGTGCTCAGGTGGCAGGAGACTACAGCTGGACTTAAAAAAATAAAGATGAACCTAAAACTGAAAAAAGAACAATAGTTCCTTTTATTTTGGGAGCGCAGGATGGGTAAAACCCCCAACTTCTTTGCAGGAATTGCTTTCCGCACTGTTGAAAGTAAAGTTCTTCATTCTCAGGTGGAACTTGTGCATCATCTTCTGCCTGGTGCCTCCCCTCCTACCGTTTGGCACCACCGGCAGGAGCCCGGCACCTTCCTCTCGACACCCGCAATTCCCGTATTTACAGGCGGTGATCAGGTCCGGCCTCAGCCGCCTCCTCCCGGGCTGGGGGGCTGAGCAGGGCGGAGGGAAGGGGCGCAGTTCCGCACAGCCCCCCGCGGTTCCCCGCACTCCCGCGCGGAG
>VWZU01019327.1:4088803-4146571 GCA_013397095.1 Sterrhoptilus dennistouni | reverse complement strand
GGCCACGCCGACGCTTCCCTACCCAAAGAGGGGAAAAGCAGAGCCACCCAGTAGCCCCACCAGCGTTCATAAATACTAATTTCCAGCGAAAGGGGAATAAAACACATCGACAACAGAACTGCTCTCAGCGCTGTTCCCTTTTGCCTGATGCTCCTCGCATAGTTGGGTTTTCTCCTCTTTTCTTTTTCTTTTTTCCCCCCTTTCTTTCTATTTCTTTTCTTCTCTTTGCTTGGTTGTGTTTTTTTTCCCTCTCCATCACCAAAAGCAAGTCGGGGGAACAACCGTGTCTGATGCCTTATCTCTTTTGTGCTGACTGCTGGAGATGAGCCTAGGCTTGACCTGACCATGATTCCAAGGACTGGCACTTCTCTTTTACCCCCACTTTGTAGAGATCCAGACCTTCTCTTCCTGATTGTCAAGAAAAATAAATTATTGCTGAATTTGGAAATCTAGGCAGCAGCAGCTTACTTTTTCCGTCCATCTCTCTGGAATAATTTCTGGGATATTTCCAAATCATCACAGAAAGCAGGAGGAATGAACCGGCAGCTAGTGAAAATATTGACAACCTTGTTTGCATTTTTCTTAGAGACAAACCACTTCAGGTAGGTGATACCACTCTGTAATAATATTTGTCAAAAGGTCGTGAGAATCGTAACTATAAAGATACTACGTCACAATAACCTAGTTTGTTTGCTGTATTTGAGAGTGTTTTGTGTTCATATAGACTATCCCTTCTACACTCAGAGACTCGTTGCTTGGTAACAAACACAAAAAATAATAATCTCAAGTTTGGGTGGTCTATTTTCCATTTTCTGATGCAAAGATGTGGGCTTTTTTCACTGTGTATCAGTATAAGAACATTTTCTTCGGCTTTTCTTCCTAAGTATAAATTCTCTGCTCCTGGCAGAGCTTGTTTAGGAAGTTGCTTTGGTTCCCTCCTCTTCAATCTTTGGAAATGATTGTACCAGTTTTGTCAGGGTTGTAGTTATTTGAAATTAGAGAACCAGCCCTCTGATTTTGGGAAACTCCTGGATCAGACTAGTATTGTGTTCACTTAAAGTCTCAATGTTTCTGATTTTTTTTTTAATGTTTCATGAGCTTTTGCTTCAGCTATTGACTTTTTTTGTGGTACTAAGCAAACAGGTCAGTCTTTTTAACAAGAATAGCATTTTAGATGAGATTCATTATTGAACTGTATGCTGCTGTGTATCTGCAGGCACAGATGTATCTAAGAGTAATGAGGTATACATATAGTGTCAGAGTGGAACAGTGTTTATATTTGTGAGCCTGGGTTCACAACACGACTCATAACTAGTGGGCTCTGAATGAAAACAGAAGTAATTTGTATATGAATAAGTACTATCTTAATTTTCCAGTTTTTATTTTCTTAACTGAATTATTTCATTATTTAAGTTGAATATCATCTGCTGTCTATTAAATATTAAAAATATTTGTAATGGTATCCTATCATTGACAAAAGCAAAAGGAAGCAACCGCCTCCTATAAATGGAGCCTAAAAAAATGTGTGGAATCACACCACAAGAATTTACTACCACCTTGCCCTTTAACAGTTCTGGTGAATTGTTTTTCTTTTGTAGCGAGAGAAAGGGTTTGATATTTGCTTCTCATTTCAGATGATCACATGTATATCTGATTTTTTTATACTTGCATGTAGATGCATGAAAATACCTCATGAAACACTCCTGAAACTGAGGAAACTGAGGTTCTCTTTGGGCAAATATTTAAACAGAGAGTGCCTAAGAAGTCAGAGTCAGAATTACTTTTAATTTAGCTCTAAGATAAAGTGGAAACAGACGCAATGGAATTGGTTATTTAAGACCTAAGATAATATTTTATTAATAAATCTGTGTCTCTAAACATCAAATATGACCATTTTCTTTCTCGTTTCTTTTTCCCTGGGGAACAACCATGGGGAACTCCTAAACTGTCTTTCTCTGCAATATATTATGTGCTTGCAATAGGTAATGTGCTATGTACACAGCATGTCACACACATGATATGGTACCAGAAGTTTTCTCTTAAATCCTTGAAACAGATGTGTTCAAAGAACTTGCATGTGAATACCACCTGGTGATACTAAATTTTATTATTCAGTACTCATGGAGTGGGGGTGAAACCCCCCTAAGATCAGTTGTGACTGACTCCAGAACCCTTTTTTCCATGTCGGGAAAGAATCCAGCATAATTTAAATCTTTTTTTTGGGTAACATCTGTAAAAAACAATTCTAATTTTTTTCCCATCTGTATCTTTCCCAACATTTGTTGTAGTCCAGGGAGAAACATTAACAAATCCAGTGTTTTTCAGTGTTGCTTGTTAAGTGTTGCTGGCTGTTGCTTGGAAGTTTAAGACCACCTTAAACCAGTGTTAACATAACATTTTAACAGCATCCATGCAATTAAAATAATGATATAAAATAGGATATCAAAATCACTCTAAGATGGATTTACATGTTAAGGTGAAGAATAAATTGAATCTTTTAAAGTCTTAAAACTGTAATGAATTTATTTTTAAAGCTAAGCTTTTTTCTAAATAGAAAATTGTGTTCATGCATGATACTTGAAACTCATCTTTATTTCTAGAATAAAGTTTTCAGATGAAGGGCAGAGTATGCTGCTCTTTAAAAATATTAATTTCTACCTTCAGTGAGTTAAGACAATTTCATTTAGTGATGTAATTTCTCCATGACTTGAATACAATACAAACTAAATATTAGCTAATGGTGGCTAATAATTTATTTAGGACGACTTTCTGTAAAGAACATGATTCAAGATCTGGAAAATCCCCCTCACAGACCCTGTCTCCTTCAGATTTTTTGGACAAATTGATGGGAAGGACATCGGGATATGATGCTAGAATAAGACCAAATTTTAAAGGTAAGTTTTCTAAGACTTGTAATAAATTAATTGATAAAGTTTGGGATAAATTGTAGGTTTTGAGGGATTTTTAACCTCTGGGTTTAGTTTATGGTTTCAATAACTTCACTTTTCCAGTGTTACAGTGCCATGGAAGACAGCTGGTCCATGGGGTGGACTAGGAAACAGAGCAGTGTAGGGGTCCAGGTCATAAGGGTCCAGAGCTTGAAAACCCTCTTTTGACATAGCAGTAATGTTCAGCTGTCAGAAAATGCTTCTGAGGACCTTACTAATTTAACAGAGTGAATTGGATTATGGGCTTCAGACTAAAATCAAATTAGATTACTTGTTCCTGAAATTTTTAAGCCACAAAGACAATATCATCAAAACTTCCATGCTGAGATATTGTCTTCTTTACAGCAGTGCCTGAAGAAAAAAACTTGATGTTTTCTTTCAACTTGAAGAAAGTAAAAGCTTTCTCCCCAAGGTAGGGGAAACTCAAGAAATATACACAGAAGATTTTATCCTGCCAATGCTGAATGAATGATAAGAACCAACATTTCAGGATCCCTATAAAATATAGAAACTGTACTCTGTTTGGCACTTCCATGAAAGCCCCCTTTTCTTCCAAAATTTGGACTGAATTGTAGAACATTATCACCGCCATCCCAGCACAAAGAAGACTGTGTACTGGAGGCTTCTTCTGCAAACATTATTACTCAACAGAATTCTTCCTTGCTGTAGTCCTGTAAATCCCTATAGAAGAGAGCACAGAATATCTTGTGGCTTTCTATGAAAGGAATTGGGAGAGAAGTCTTGTCAATATTTAGCATTTTGGGAGAGTCCTATAATTCCACCAAAACCATCTTCTCTATGCCAATTTAAAGCTCAGAATATGGTTTCACTTTGAAAACTGATAGAATGCCTTCTCCCTTAAATCTCATCTCAACGTACTTTTTCAACTCATATCTAGTAGCTTTGACCACTGAAACGCATTTTTTCCTATATTAAGCCTTTTTAGCAGTGCTGTGAAAGTTGATAATGGCTGGAAAAAATAATAATTTCTTAGCCAGTGGATGAACTGTAAGGAGAGAAGAAGCTCACATGTCAATGAGAAAAGTGTTTAATTAAATTTAGATCAAAGATCAGTTTCTCCTCTCTGTTCCACATGTGCAAATTACATGATTTAGAACAAAGCTTCCTGTGCCTGAGCAAGGAGCAAACCAGTATGGATTTCAGATCCAAGGGTTTGAAAGCTGACAAGTTAAGAAAACTGAGTCAGTGAAGTCTAAAGTCTTAATTTCAGGGTATTTTTCAAAGTGCTTATTGAGTTCCTAAACTGGTGTCCACATGAGTTTATAGCAAGTAATATTGCATTAGTCTCTCGCATTAATTTTGTGTGTTTGCATGCGTATCAGTGAAATTTTAGAGAATATAAATGGCAGCAGAAATTGCCTGAATTGAGCACAATAATAATCCTTAGGAACATTTTCCTGCTCTTTAAAAGGGGATGGAGGGGCTACACTAAAAAAATCTTCATCTCTTCTATTTCAGACAAAAACCAGTAATAGCAACAGTCCCATGTACACACATGACTTAAGAGACAGCCTCTATTGCTCCCCAGTATGTGTCTACAACCCTTTGATGAAAATCATAGGAGGCAGGTTCAGAGCTTTGCTCCCCTGACACTGAAGTGTGTGGAGCAGGTATTGTGTGGTGCACACTGAGATGTTTGACAGACACTTCTCCCCTCTGAGTCCTGTATTTTGTTTGCATTCCCAAAGTGAAGTTGTTGCCTCTTGACACATATGAGACCTTACTGGGAAAGCATTTGCCGTATTTTGGTTTTTGATTTTTTTATTAAGTCACACTCCAGAGCAGGATGGTACTTTGCAGCAATTTGAACTGATAAATAAATCCTCAATGCTTTCTCATAATTTTGTATCTGTGAGCTCTCCCAGAGCTCTCAGTCTTCTGGTGAGGGGCCTGAAAGTTCTTGTTCTTTGCTATGTTCATTTGAATGGTATTTTGGACCTCAGAGCTTAGAACTAGAGAGTTAAGTCATGCAGTTTCAAACTTCACATCACCAAGGTCAAAACCTTGTCAGCTAATAACCCTATTTATTAGTCAACATCCATGTTTTAGTTGCCGAAGTCTCGTTAATGTTTCAAAAAAATTGAAAATACTTATTGTTCTGTATTGCATAATTCTTCCTTTTAAAGAATAAGGACAGCTGCAAAGGAGTCAAAATAAATTTATTTTGCTTGAAGTTAGTATGATAGAGACTGTTTTTTTTTACAGAGTCTTTACTGTGTCCATAATAGATTGTTCTGGTTTTTAACATTTATAAATATGTTTAAGATAACTTTGGGGGTAAGGTCCGTTTTACAGTACTGATATTCTAAGTCATATAAATGGAAGAATGCACGAAATGCTGAATTAGTACCTGATTCATAACACTTTTCATGTTTTAAGGAAAGAACTTTTTATCATAAAAGAGGCTACTGGAGCAATGGTTTAAACGAGAATCTTCTATCTGGCTTTGATTTTAGTCTGGGGATAATATTTGTTTACCATGTTTCAGAAAAAAACATTGTGAATCAAGATAGTTGTGCCACTATTCAGCCTCTCCTCGTAGGGTCTTGAGGGGCAGCTGTTTGAGGAGTGGCTGAGGGCACTTGGTCTGTTCAGCCTGGACAGGAGGAGGCTGAAGGGAAACTTCAACATCCTCATAAGGGGAGGTGGAGGGACAGGCACTGATCTTTTGTCTCTGGTGACCAGTGACAGGACCCAGGGAACGGCCTGAAGCTGTGTCAGGGGAGGTTTAGGTTCAATATTAGAAAAAGGTTTTTCACCCAGAGGGTGGTTGTGCACTGGAACAGGCTTCCCTGAGAAGTGGTCACAGCACCAAGCCTGAGAGAGTTCAATAAGCATTTGGACAATGCCCTCAGGCACATGGTGGGATTCTCATGGCCCCTGTGCAGGGCCAGGAGCTGGGCTTGATGATCCTGATGGTCTCTTCCAACTCACTTCATTCTGTGATTCTCTGATTCTACTCATACATTTGTCTACCTTTTTCTGCTTAGACCAGTTACACAGCTTTTTCTGAGTCCACTACAGGCATTTTAAAGTGTCAGAAAGCTCTGATTTCATGGAAATGCAACATGGAAATGAGTAGAACATATTTATCTTATGCCACTGATTATACAATAATTAAATATACTTTTATGACTAGTTTGAATTACTGGAAAACAGCAGCTATTAGATTAATTTTTGAAATAAAGGCTGTGCACTCTAAAGAGAGAGAAAAATGCTACTTACTGGAACAAGGTGTTTTATCCAGATAAAGCATTTCTTCATTAATGACTGCTTTTTCCTATCTTGTTCTTGCAAATTAAAAAATTCAGGAAGATAGTGGGAGAGCAACAGGTGAATATATAAACATTTAGACATCAAAAACAGGGTTTTTTGATTGTGATTTTTTTTTTTTTTTCGGCTTGTGTTTTTTTCCAGCAGGACTGTATAATGAAAGGTACTTTCTCTTTTGAATTATTCTGTCTTATACAATCATTCAAACACAGAGGAGCATATTTTTCTTTTTGATTTCAATTGCTTGGATACAAAATGTCCAGACACTAAGAGGGGATATCTCCCTGATGAAAAGCCAGAAGGAAGTGCCAGAGTGACAGCTCTCAAAACTGCCCTTCTTTAATCACTCTCTGTCAGATATTTAATGCATACTTTTTCATCTTCCACTTATCTCTCATTGAATTTGAATAGGCTAATAATTTGTGTAAGGACACAGAGGGGAATACTTCTAAATGTAAATATGAAGACTGCAATCTAGTACTAACTGAAATCCCTGAGAGTCTTTCTGTTGACAACCAATGTATGCTCATGGTCCTATGAGTTGATTTGCAGTTTCTTCTTCAATTATAACATCAGTTGAGCATAGTTTCTGAAATATAAAAAAAAGTGAGGCTTGCACAATGCATTTTTATTTTATTGATATTAATTTTCTATTTTTTAAAGGTAAAACACAAGAGAAGCAATGTCTTTTACTTTCTGCAGTGCTCACTTTGCTTTCAAAGTTAAATAAAAGCCAGAAATAGCAGTGTAGGGCACCTCTGTAAAGAAACTAGCCAAGAATGTGCTTCCTCATTGCTAGAAACCAGGGATGGTGAAGTGGTATCAGTGTGCATTCAGCTCAGGCTCAAAAGCACTGCATATAATGCCAGGATACAAGGGATCAATCTAAAACTGTATCACAACATGAGATGTGAGGCTAATGGAACGTCAACTTGAATTTAACATTTCACAGCAGGTGTTGATCTTCAGAGGTTACTAGTTGTTTTGACTTTAGGACTTTCATCATCTGCCACCACTAAAAATCTAAATGCAATCTAGAAATTATCAGATAGAAAAAATACCATTATCTATAGGCATTGCTAGGTTGCTTATGCCAAATATTTTAGGTATGAGGCTGGCTGTCATGCACTGCATACAGAACAGGGGAGTTGGTCACCAAGAACTGCAGAAGTGTGTTATCTTCAGTTATAAAAAACATTTGCAATGAAGATGATAGTGATTTTCTTTGTATTGAATTTCATTCCATGTTTTAAATTCAATCTTTACCATTAAATCACTGTTTACTAAAGATTATTCTGATTTTTATGGAATTACATGGAGGTGTGCAGCGATAGTGCCTGCTAATGTTACCCTCATGACTGGATGGTGCAATAGGGTGTGAATTAACTCTCTCAAAAGCTGCTGTTTTGTTAGTGATGCAGTTTGGGAGTGTAGGGCCATAGTTGTAAAAGATTAGTCTGTGATTACCACAGAGTAATGCCATTTTCATGCCAAGTCCGTGGGTTTATATCTGAATAATAAACGCATGGACTAAGTAATTTACTGACAATTAGCCTGACAACTGTTACAGGAAATGGCTTATGCACTTTAATACTTTAACTCCTTGGCAGCAAGGATCAGGTTTTCCCATATGTTCAAACCCATTGCTTACTTACTTACTTGGCCCCTGAGTAGATCAGTGTTGAAATGTTTAAAAATATGAATGGAAAACACTGAATGACATTTAAGGTTGAAAATAATGGCATCAAGCTTAATAAATAAAAGCAGTTTCTATGCACATGATAAGAGGATTTGTCTGCAAACGTTGACCTTAATCTAGACACATAAAAGTTGAAAGACATACCGAAGATAAACTGTGGGATTGCAGCAATTTGTTCTCTAGTAGTTAACGACCTTCCCCCTTCACTTCAGTTAGTAATAATTACTGGCCTTGAAGTCAGATGTGGTGAATATCCCATACTGGGCTATTCTTCAGAAAGAACCAAGTTCAAAGGCTCAGAGGGCCAGGTCCAATGGAGACTCAAATCTTTTTCAGGCAGAGGAGTATGTAGTAAGAAAGAGCACATTATTGGTGCATTCAAGTTTTAGGGCATGGGATGAGGGTTCATTATAGGAGAAAGGAGAACACTGGGCAGTTTTCAGATCTGGCCAGACCATTGCACTCCTTAAATATAGTTGCTTAAGATGTCCAAGCAAATATTATTAGGAAGGTGAGCTTCTGGTTTATTTTCTTCCTTGAAACATATCTAAAACTTTGCAATGTTTTCTTATAAAGTTGTGTACACACATCTCATTGCACAGTAAGATGCTGCACGAGGATATTTACCCAAAGGACATGGGGTTTATTTGGTTTTGGTTTATTTTTCTTCAACTGCAAAAATGAAGCTAAGGAAATGATGCTCAGGCTCTGCCCTAGGTATGCACATTTTCAGACAGAAGGATCCTTTTAACTGTGTTTCTTTTAAAACTGCTGGGGGAAAAAAGGGCTATGGACATTGCACTTCTTCATCTCTTATTTTAATTTCAGGTTCTTTCTCAAAACATGAATAGGCTGGATGAGTTGCATGGCTAGTTAGGTTATGTCTAGGCTACTAGACAAATGGGGCCAGACAGCAAGCTCAAGGCACCTCTGATTAGCTACAGTGCTTGGCTGTTTGCTCGTTCCCTGGATCTCTTTCTGAGCTTCCCACAGCCAGCTGCTTCCAAGGCAAGCCAGAAAGGCAGTGAGCACGCAGCAGGGCAAAGCACAAGCTAACCAATGCTGCCTGTCATCCAAGCTGAGGATCTGTCCAGGTCTTCTTTTATATATAAATGTTTAGCAACAGTAATCCATCTTGTATTGGTGTGTTGCCTTTATTCAGAACCAATTATTTAATTAAGATATGTCAATAGATTTGGCTGTTGTCATGGAATATTATTCTGCTACTGCATAAACTACAAAGGGGACTTACGAAAAACAAATGTCAAAGCAGAGCCAAAGATCATTACTATAAAAGGAAGAGATCCTATTTTTTTATCATGCCCTAATATAATATTTTTATCACATCCAGTGTCACATTCACACTTAAATTTTCTATGCAGTTGAAGCCAAGGCCCTTGGGTCACTCATTAAGGATCTTGTGTTTTGTCTGTTTTAGAAAGCATGCAGTTTATATTTGTAACATATAAAAACATGTACATTAAATTTACTACAAATATATACATTTATAATCTGCAAATCTATTTTTCTATTTTTACACATTTAGAACATGGTTTACATAGAAAAATTAGTTTATAAAACAGAAATATGCAGTTTTATTAAACAGATTCCTTACTTTATTTTTTTCCTCTGTAGATTTCCATAGAATCCTAGAATGGTTTAGGTTGGAAGGGACCTTAAAGATCATCTAGTTCCAACCCCCCTGCCACAGGAAGGGACACCTTCCACTAGACAAGATTACTCACATCTCAGACCAACCTGGCCTTGAGAACATCCAGAGCATCCAGTTTTGGGTCATCCACAACTTTTCTGGGCAACCTGTTCCAGTGTCTCACCACCCTCACAGAAAAGAATTTCTTTCTAATATCTGGTCTAAGCCTACTCTCTCAGTTTAAAGACACTGTCTCTTGTCCTACAAGAACTACGTGTTCTTGTAAAATGCCCCTCTTCATCTCTATTGTAGGCTCACTTTAGGTAGTTGGGAGGCTGCTGTAAGGTCTCCCAAGAGCCTTCTCTTCTACAGGATGAACAATCCCAACTCTCTCAGTCTGTTCTCATAAAAGGGGTGCTCCAGCCCTCTGTTCATTTTTGTGGCCCTTCTTTGGACCTGTTTCAACTAATCCATGTCTTTCCTGTGCTGAGGGTGCCAGAGCTGGAAGCAGTATTTCAGGTGGGGTCTTATGAGAGCAGAGCAAAGGAAGATACTCCACTCCCTCTCCCTGCTGCCCACACTGCTTTTCATGCAGCCCAGGAGAGGGTTGGATTTCTGGGCCTCAATCTCACATTTCTGGGTCACATCCAAGCCTTTCTCCTCAGGGATGTTTTCAATCCCTTTTCTGCCCAGCCTGTGCTGGTGTTTGGCACTGCCCCACATGCAGGACCTTGTACTTGGCCTTGTTAAACTTCATGAGGTTCACACAGGCCCACCTCTCAAGCCTCTCAAGGACCCTCGGGATGGCGTCCTTTCCCTCCAGTGTGTTGACCACACCACCCAACTGGGTGTCATGGGAACACCTACTGAGGGTGCACTCAGTCCCACTGTCCATGTCACTGACAGAGATATTAAGCAGCACCAGTCCCAATACTGACAATGAGCTGTTGGACTTGGACATTGAGCTGTTGGCTGCAACCCTAGCAGGATGGATGAAAGGGGTTCCTGCAGTCCAGAGTCTCTTATCAGCATGCTCAGGGCTCTCTAATCTTTCCTGGTGCTCCTCAGGCTGCTCCTGGCTGTGTCAGTGGTACCCACGCTAAGCAACAGCAGTGGGTAATAGTGGGCTGTACGAGGGTAAACCACTCACCTCTCTTGGGAGCACACGGGTCCTCTGTCCATAGCTCATGGAAGAGTCACCCACTGTCACCTCAGCTGCACAGGTTGTTACACAGGGAGCAGATGGAGCTGCCTCTCAGTTCCAGCAGCAATCCTGATCTGACAGGTGTTTACTCTCCAGAGCAGTGAAGTGGTTCTGTGACACACCTCAGCCTTCAGGGGAAGTCTTATCCTCCTGCAGGTCCTTGCCTGTTCAAACTTCCATTCTTCTCCATTACTGCCCCCCTCTCTCTGGGCGTGCTGGGGTTGGTTCTTCACTGTAGGTACATATAAATCTCTGATTAAGTCGTCAGAAAATGTGTTTGACAGTTCAGCTTCCAAATATGCATTTCACAGTCTTTCAGAGAAATGTGTGATTTTAAGTCTGCAGAGAGGAGCCCCCCAGATGATGCAGACAGGGTGATGCAGGGTCTGGCAGAACTCTAAGATGAAGGGTGCACCATGTATGGCATGAATAGTGACCTACCAATGTCATAAACACCAAGTCCATTATTAAAATTAGAAATTTATAGAATTGTAAAGGCTCTGATACTGGAAACTGTGCAAGTACAGTAGCCATACAGTACATAAGAGAGAAGTGTAATTCACCAAGCATTCAATTACTTAAGAGGGTTAAATAAGAGCAGCCTAGTGGCTTATTTGAATTGTGTCAGCTACCAGCAATCCTCAAGTGTTGCCTGGAATGAAAACATAATGATTACTCCTGGAGCATCAATTCCATGTTACCACTTCATGAGTCAATAAAAGAAGAAAGCATTTAAAATAGGACTTAGGTGAATACGAGCCCACAAACAGAGCCCATGCCCCCTCCCCAGAAATCTCTGATTTACCTGCTTTGTAACACTCGGCAGTGTTTTACTGTTTAAACATTACAGTGTTAAACTGTTTTTAAACATTACTTTTTTACTTAAAGTTCCTCAGATTCTCTCAGTTTTGCTCTTAAGTGTGCACAGAACTGCCCCAGTCTGCTTCATAGAGCACCCACCTCTCTCCTAATCTAAATTCAGACTCTCCGATGAGGCACTGCTCCACCTCCATCTCCCTATATGGTCCAGTTTCTGCTCGGCTTAAAGAGTTCTCTATCTGGTCCAAAGGAGTATAAATTATTCTGAAAGGTCTATTTTGAAGCAAAGAGTTCAAACTTGACTAAGCCAGAGGAAAAATGCGAAGGGAACATGACTTTTCAATCATTCAGTGTAGCTGCTTGTCTGAGAAAGGAGAGCCTTTACTCTTGACCACTTTGATGACATGCACAGAAGTGCCTGTTGTAGCCAGTAAACCTTAGGGGCAACTGATGTTACAGAAAATGTTGTAAGGACAGGGTTTGGGAATCAGCACTACCCTCACGTTTCCTGTGAGGTTGCCCTGACCACTAATATAGAAGTATTTTTTGCAGTGACCACATGCTGCACTTTGGGATAAATACCACCTTCTCTGAATAAGAGACAGTAAGAGATATTCCACCCCATTTTCTGAGAAATCCACAGCCTTGTAGTCTAAGACATGCAAGTCAGCATCCTTTCAATCTGAGAGAGGCATAGAAGCTCATAGAAAAGACCCTTTCTGCATGAAATCTCTCAATGTTTTGTTATTGGCCACAAACAAAACTGATTATATTTTAAAAGGAAAGAATTAAATTCTTGGCTGATTTTTTCAGTGTAAGGTTGTATATGCTGATCTGGTGCAGAGTGGTCTGAGCAGTGGATCCTAAGGGAGATACCTCAACCCTGCTGAGAATCACAAATTCAGGAGGGCTCACACAGAGCCCGTTGCAGATTACTTGCCCTCTGCAAGCAGAACCCTGCTATGCTGAAGAATCATGTTCTGCATCATGGACCACATGGTTCCTCCACAAGGGCCTGGGTGTTCTGCACCAAAGCAGCTGCCACTGCAACTCCTTCAGCCTGCCATGGGGCTGATATTGTTTTTGTCTGTAATGAACAGTGGGCTGTCTGGGGAAGCACAGTGACAGAATGATGCTCTTCTCCAAAAGTTAATAACCTCTACCTGTGTATTTGTGTCTCCAAAGCCCAGGGCTGCAGAGAAGCAACTGGGCACAGCTGTGACTAGCTGAATTGTGGGCACTCTCCATTAAAGAATGGTAACCAACGCTCAATGGATTCATGCTGCCCAAAGAAACTTATTGTTCCTCCACTGCAGGAGCACAACTATGGGATATCTCCCTTGCTTTTGTCCTTGGGGAAATATATCTGAGAAAAGGCTAAATGCTTTCCTTAAACTGACATAATTAGTCAGGGAAAACCTAGGATTTAAATTTACCAGATCGATGCTCATTATGTTAGGCTGCTCCTAATGACTACACTCCCCATGTGTGTTGTTTTTGTGTCTGTGTCTCAGGCTATGAAACTATCGTATCAGAATTGCTCTTTCTTCTTGCTCTGTTTACTATGCCTGATAAAGAATTAGCCCTAAATAATAAATAAAACAGCAGAACAGCTTGCTCAGAACGCTGCTATAAACTCTCACACTGCAATTTTAATCAGCTGTTGAAGAGATGCAAATTACATGCATGGTGCCAAAGCAGGAGCATATGTAAAAACTCCTTTTTTTTCCAGTTGTGAATTTGCCTGTTGCCTGTGCAAATTCTCTCTCCTTTTAAACTAAGACTGAAGATTTGTTTTCTCCATATAAGTTTCAGGCTGCAGCAATTTTCCTTTCCACACAGTGATATCCCATCAGACAGAGCAGTCTGAGGTGTTAAAGCCTTTGGTCAGACTTGTTATAGGAAACATCCAAAAATAAGCATCTGGGAGAATTTTTCAGGTCTTTGGCTCTGTACCCCTGCAAATAAGTTTGTGATTTTTGGCTTCATATCCCTGAGAGTTTTGGTTTTGTCACACTTCAAAGGTGTGTTTTGTGTGAGATAAAGCACACACAATCTGTTAAAACCAGACTTTAACTCCATGGGTTTTTTTTAAAAATAAAATATAAGTTTGACTTATCAAAGTTAAAAATAATTAGGGATAGATTCAATTTAGATCAATAAGTTCCTCAGTGTGGACACAGTCTCATTTGGATGACTTTGTAGAAGACCTCTGCTCAGCATGACTGTTGGTGGTAGAAGCCAGAAAAAGATCATATATCCTGACCCTGCAATATGGTTTATGTCAGCAGAGCTCTGAGCCATGTGAAAGCTGTGTGATCTCCTCACAGCAATGCAGTGAACATCCTGCATTAAAGACCAGATTTGGTACTGGTAAAAAAGTAAGGCAGTCAGTTTAGAAGACACTTATTTTTTAGGCTGGCAAAGAGTTTTCATTCCCCTTCCATTCTTTCAGTCATTTTATATATACAAAGAACTGATGACAGAAAAAAATGCTTGTGAAAGAACCCAAGAAGTAACTTAAGGATGTCTTGCAGTAAAAACACAGATTCTTTTTAATTTAGGATGTGGTATTTGAGATAGGAGATTCCCCAAAGGGAAGGAGATGTGTGAAGGAGAGGGATAGGAGGCTGAGTTAAACAAGCAACAGATCAACTGATGGGAGCATTGAAGGTGAGAGTCACTATGGAGGAATTAATGTCAAAATAACCTTCTGCACACATTGTGTGGAAATGAGTTAAATTGGAAGGAGGTAAAAAAATAGGAAATACTTAAAAATAAAAGGAGAATTTTATTTTGTTAGTGCAAGATGTGGTAGTTGTTTGCATCAGTGTCTCTGACCTGTTGCTGATTGATATCTATACCAGCTCCTGACCATTTCTGTTGTCATTTGTCCCTATCAGTGAGCCATCCTATTTGCCTAAATCCCATTGTTCACCTGTGTCCCATGTATCATTTGGTGTATAATTCCATATCAGCCATAAATCAATGTCTGCTCTCTAATATTAGTCACCCAAGCTTCTTTTATAATTCAAGTCCTGCATATGCCTTCAGACAGTAAAACAAGGAACATTATGGAGAAAAGCTGGCAGAATTGTTAAATAAAGTGAGTGTCTGAGGCTCAGAGGAACAAGAAGGGAGTTAAGATCAATTCTAAGTCCTTTCTGTAGCCTCAGAGATAGGTATTGTCTAAGCCCTGTATTTGAGACTATAGCTATTGACATTTATAGCTGAGCTTCCATTAATTTCTGCAACACAAAATCAGAATCACAGAGAAGGTACAAAGTAAGACATATTTATAGAGAAATGAATAAAGTAACATTTCTTTTAAAAGAAATATTTTGAAATTAATATGCCAAGAAAAACTAATCAGTTCATTCTGACTGAAAATAGAAACTTAGGCTAGTAGCAACATTTTAATATTATTAATACTTTTTTTTTTCCTTCCATTAACTAGATCTTCCCTCCTGCCTTCTCTTCTCAGGGAACACATTTGTATCTTGTGTTCCATGCAGTCTCTTAGATGAGTTGGCTACCCTGGCTTCATAAAACATTATTAATAAGATTAGCCAGAAGGAGTTTGTCTGATCCTATGCTGGAGTGCAGATTTCATGATTTCATGATTGTAGTTTCATGATTTCATGATTGTAGATGCAATACTATCTTTTATTTAACCACATTCAGGAGTGTCCCAGGCCTCTGCACAAGTTATGCAGTTCACATGCCAATCAGCAGGGAAGGGCTCTGTTTTCATTAATGCAGAGCAACTGAGCAATTTCTCAGGGTCAGGTGTGAGGAGCAGCTCTGCTACCTGCTCCCATAGAGGATGAGAGCCACTTCAGTGAGCATTGTTTCATGAGAAGAGAAATAGGGGCCCAGATCTTTTCATGTCATCCATTTGCCCAAATACTATCCATTACTCTTTTGCATTGGAAGAAGGAAAACTTTAGAAAGAGATGCCTTCTGAAGAGGTGCTTGTCATGACTTGGAAATTTGAAAGATTAGTGGAAAGCTCAGAGAAAGAAAAACAATTTGATGGACATATGAAAGATTATGAAAGTTTGATTTGGATATTCCCAAAGTTGACATAAATTCTAAATAACTTTGCACTTTAATCTTGTGGTTCCAGTGGGAAGTTTCTAGATGTAAGATTTCTGATTCACTGTTTTTTAGACTTATTTCCACAGTTTCATTTACACATGGAACATTTTAGCTCTGGGAGTGGCTGCACCCAGTCACAAGTGTTACTGAGGGTTGTATAGAAATGTCTGAGTGAGTTTTCAAGTGATTTGTTCAGAGATGTGCTGCACAACACTGCAGTGATGCAGAGCTAAACACAAGATATAATGTCTGGGGTTAATGGCCTCCGGTGAATTCCAGCCTGCCATGACTACATTGGTAGCATCCCTCAAACTACCTGCATGAAAGCCAGCTCTAGCACATTATACAATCCATTGTGACTGCTGTGGCTACATATTCTTTGCAGACTAGCTCAGGTTATCTGGGTAAATCAGGAGCATGTCAACTGTTTAATGGACTTTCCTTTTCTGAACTCCTGGTTTGTGAAGCGAAATGAAATAGTGCCCAAAAATTGTTCTTGTTCAGTGTCTATTAGATAACCTGTGTGGATATATCCCACTGTAACCCAGAGCTGACAGTAATGTATGTTTCTGTTATCAGCCTCAGCAGAAAGAGTCAAGGAAGAATGAACACATCATATGGACTATCCTGTAATGCCAAATGCAGAACTGAAGGGGCTTTGTAGAGTGAGACTTACCTTCCTCTGCCAGAGCTGGGTCTATGGACAAAAGCATTCACTGAATGTGAAGCATGCCAATCCAACAATTTTCACAAGCGCTTTAAGGCACAAAAATGTGCATCTTAGCAGGGATTCTCCTTCCTTGAAATGTTGATAGGATTTTACCAGCTTGACTCCAGTTACATTCAGCAATAGTCCCACAGCTGAAAACTCACATACCACTTCAGAAATTGACTATTCACTATTTGAGCTCAAACTGTGTCAATGTATATATATATAGAGAGATGGCTTTAGCAGTACTCACTCTAGAGAATTTTCTTTCAGTGTCTCTTCCTGTGGTCATCTGGACCTGACAATCACTGGAGTGTTTGTCTTGGGAGGCCTCAGTGGTATTTTGCTCAAGAAGAATGTTCAGCTCTGGAATATCACATGCCCTTTTTGCATCCAGGTCATCTCACAGGGAGATATTTTTGCTTAGATGCTTTCTCAAGCTAGTGCAGGGAAGCAGCTTAAATCTTGATGTGAGAGTATAGTTTTCTTTTTGTTTGTTTGTTCATATATATTTGCATGTGTGCCTGCATGTGCACTTCTCAAAATAGGCAGCTGGAACTAGGGAAGAATTATACTTTATGCTGTCATGCTGATTCCATCCAGTATTGCCTCTATATCACACCTGCTATGGGTAGGGCAAAATGTTCTCCCCAAGTTGGAAAGATACCATTTTCATAAATGGTATTGCTCACACGTATTTCTAGACACTTGGTAATTCTTTGACTGAGTGATATTGATGGGAATGAGAGTCCTAAAAAGATTTTAAACACCTAAAGATCTCTTCAGGTTTTTCTCTGGTTCTCTGAGTGCTTTTGTGACTCTTAGCCTCAGTCTGTTGGTCATAAATATGTATTGATTACACAAAATACGATTCTGAGTCTTGAATGCAACAGTAGGCACCCAAAATCATTGCCATATTCCTACCAGGGCAAATGGCATTCTCAGCAAGCTAAGTTATTATATATGACAGATGAACTTTCAGAGGATGTTGGTTTTAGCTTGATGAAGCAGAACAAAAATTTTGTCTTTATTTGAGTTTACCAGCAAATTGAATCAGTGCAAAATACCATACAATTACTGCATTTATTGAGACCTCTGGCCTCATGGATTTTTGGGTTTGGTTTTGTTGGTTTTGTTTGTTTGTTTGTTTTGTTGTTGGGTTTTGTTTGTTTTTGTTTTTGTTTTGTTTGTTTTGGGTTTTTGTGGGTTTTGATGTTGTTTTTTTCCCTGCTTTTTTTTTTTAATCTTTTTTAATTTGAAGAGATTTTTGTTTGTTTATTTAGTATATATGATTATCATGAATTAGTAATAAGTGACATAAATTTAATAATCCACATTGGACTGTGTTGAACACTTCTGTGGAAGAAGGAATTCTGTGGGCATGATTATACTTAAGCAGTCAGAGTGATGAACTTAACAGAAATCCCATAGAAAGACAACCTTATAGAAGAAAGGCATCACTACCCAGCAAAAAATATCACCTTGATTTGTAAGCCTTAGGGTAACTATGTTGTCCTGGTGCCATTAATTTTGCCTCCTCTGACTGAACTGTTAAGACTCTAATGAGATGATGATGTTTAAATAGAGAGAAAGATTGGTTTTGCCTAAAGGCAAAATGATAGGGGAAGAGAAAAATCTTACCTAGGTGCCTGCAAAAAAGGCTACCTATAGTCTGCCTCTTGATTTCTTACTATAACCTTAAGCAAACTCATTAAATTGTGTGAATTTTCTCATCATGGTTTGGACTATGAATTATATGGGCCCTTGGAAACAAGCATGCAGCTGCACTTCTTCTGGAGTAGCTGCAGGTCCTCCATGTCTCAGAGGAACTTTTTCAGTGCATCAAAGCCACCTTTGTCTCCCTGGCCCAACATCCATGGTCACAGGCCACAGGACTGGCTGAGCTGCCTTTGATAGCACTTCTCCAGTCGCCCTCCTGTGTGCTGCACTCCGAGCAGGGAAGGAGCTGGGATGATGAACAACTTGTCCCTGTCTAATGACCATGGCCAGCTGAGGTGTCCCAGCAGCAGTTTATCCTTGTCTGACTTACAAGGATGTGCCTGCAGGGCCATGGAGAGGTGCCTTGGCAAGCTCTTAAAGTGGTAATTCAGGCACCTGTAGTACAGCAGCTGCAGAAGCAGAGGCCTCCTTGGGGGTTTGCTCTCTTTCAGGTCTCATGAGGACTCTGATGGATCTTGGAGGCTGTTCAGTTTGGTTGGGGATAAATGGTTTCTAAAACCACAGATGTGTCCAGAATTTGCATTTAAAAAACTATCTCCAACAAGTTCCTCTATCCTCCCCTGCTGTCCTAGGATGTCTGTTACTGGTGCTCAGGTCAGCATGTGGGTTTTTGTCCTGCCACCGTCCACATTTTCATCAGCTCCCTTGTTTGAGCTCTGACATGAAATCCCTGTCCTACAGACAATGGGATTCTCAGTCCCTGGTGGGATCACTGCCTCCCCACTTAGCCCCTTGGTTCTGTTCCTGGATTCCTGCTCTATCTCCATTCTCAGGTGGGATTGATTTTAGTCTTTTCAAATAGTCTTAATTATCCTGCTCTCTGTGGTAAAGGGAGAAGGAAGATTTGGCCCATCTTTCTCCTCTGTATACATAAAGTAAACCATTTGAGATAGTGAGAAAAAAACCTCTGCATTGGCATAAGGGTTGAATTGAGAAAGTAGACCAGAAAATACTACTTATCGAAAAAGATACAAGATTCATCACAGATCTGTAAATATCTTGTCAATATTCCCACTGTCATTCATAAGGTGGTTCTGCCTCATTATCTTTTATTTTTTGCTTCCACATGTCTCTGCTTTGCCCATAGTTCTCTATGTGTACTGTACTTTAGTTTGCCTTACAAAATCCTTTAATAGAAACACATATCAAAGAAAATTGGCAAGTGCACACGTATAATTTTAAATCTCCTGAATGATTATAATATTCCCTTTCCACTAAGGACAATTTAGTAATATGGTTCGAATTAATGTGAAGAGAAAAGGCTGCCAGGTGCAACCTGGAAATTCTACACCAAAAAAGATGAGAGCTGGGATGAACTTGAGGATGTAGATATGATTAGTTGCAGTTAAGATCATCTTCAGGGAAGAGTACAAGTAAATCTTCTCAAGAATATACCCAATGAAGAAAGATTTTTGACTGTGTGCTATCAACACTGAAGAATATTTAGCAAAGGCTGGAGTTAGGAGCTGGATGGGGCTCAAATGTATTTCTTTCAGTATCCATCACTCCATATGGGACCTGTTCTGCACATTGGGATGGATTCACCTCCTCTGGCAGCAGATAAGGAAAAGATTCATTCTCTAGACAGATGGCAATAAGATCACAGACACCTTGGATACGGGAGTTTTGAGGCAACATGCTGAGCACATTCAGGGCAATATTCTGTGTATTCAGGTTTCTTGTGGGTAAGGTGAGCAGATGAGTGCCAGGGACTTTCTGTAAGTGCTAAGTGCCCTGAAGTCCCAGGAGGTGTGTGACACATTCTAATGTCAGGGTTTTTCAAGAAGGCAGTGTCTCAGAGAGCGCTGTGGACTGGCAGCAGCAGCAGCAGCCCCAGCCCCTCTGGGGAAGCAGGGGAAAGGGAGATGAAGGGAACAGAAGCCATATCTTAGCTGTTTATCAGAATACCAGATATGTACTTTCTGGTTGATTTGAGCATTAGCTGCCTGGTTTGGGCTTGGTTTGGTGGTTTTTTGCCTGAGTCCTTTTGAGAAACATTTTCCTTATGACTCAAAGAACATTTTGATTATCTTGAATGTCCCTGAAAGGCACCTGGACTTTTATCTTGTTGCATTGGAAGTGAAAAAAGGAAAACTAGGGGGAGAAAAGGATTTAGCTATAAAGTATACTTTGCTTAATTTTTTTGTAGATAATGTCAACTCTTTTTATATTTAGGCAGTAAAGTCAAATTAATTATTTCCTTTGCCTTTGAAGATTTTTAGATTGTGTCCTGAAACCTTGGCTATGCTTCACAGAAGTTTGCCGCTTTCATTTTAATTGAACTATTAGATTAGGAAAATCTTATAAGATGAGGTGTGTTTTAGTTTACCATTACCCCTTGTCCTACTGCAGAATGCCCCACTAAAAAATTTGTTCCCATGTTTTTTACAGGCCTGCTTTAAGTATTGAAAAGTCACAATAAAGTGTCCCTGGGACCTTCTCTTCTCAGGCTGAAAAAATTTTACATACCTTTTCAATTCCCAGAGCAGGATGTTGTGGGTGACTGTGTCAAAAGCCTTACAGAAGTCCAGATGAATGACATCTGCAGCCCTTTCCTTGACCACTGATGGTCACTCTATCATAGAAGGCCACTAAGTTGGTTAGGCAAGATGTGTCCTTGTTGAAGCTGTGCTGGCTTGTCCCAAATCACCTCCCTGTCCTCCATATGCCTTAGCACAGCTCCTAGGGGGATGTTCCATGATCTTCACAAGTTGAGGTCAGGCTAACAGGTCAATAGTTCCCAGGGTCCCCTTTTCTCCCATTTTAAAAATAGGTTTGCCAGTCACCAAGAACTTCCCCTGACTGCCATGGCTTTTCAAATATCATGGACAGTGATTTGACAACTATGTCAGTCAATTCCCTGAAGACTCTGGGATGCATCTAATCAGATCCATAGACATTTATATTCAAGTTCCTCAGATGAGGAAAAAACCTGATGTCTCTAATTTTTTTACTGAATTTACTGAGTTCTTATAGTTCTTACAGTGTTCCACTTCTACCAGCAGAAGGCAAGAAAAGGCATTATAATTAAGTACAGAAAAGGAGGGAGGTATTTACTTTATTGTAAAATACAGTGCTATGGCATGTATCTACTCCTGCACATCTGAACTGCAGTCTGTGATGTGGCAGCATATTTCCTAACATACATAAGTCATGTTTTCCCAACGTAGTTAAGCATGTTTACGAGGTTCTGCTGACACTCAGAAGCTGGAACTGTGATGCTCACGTATGATGGCCTTTGCAAGACAACAGCTGTGAGCCTCCTCCACAGTTTTCACTGTCAAGAATGATCTTAAGGAATCCCATATCACTGAAACCTGTAAAAAAAAGTCCAAATCAATAAAAACTTAGTGGTGAAGAACCAGGCTACAGAGCACACAGGCAAACTGGACACAGACAAGTACATGAGATCACACAGGAAACACCCACAAGTGCTTAACATAGCTGTGGAAGCTGGGTGGTTGCATTCTTAATAGTCTTTAAAAGGTGATGGTAGCTGATGGAGGTTCCTAATCTTGTGGAAAAAAGAAATGCCACTCCTATCTCTAAAAAAGGCAAGCAGGAGAATACAGGAGTTACAGGCTGGCCAGCCGTACCTCAAAGCCTGGAGCAAATCCTTCTTGAAGCCATTTCCAAACATGAAGGACAGGAAGATGACTGGTTGTAGTCAACATGGATTTCTGAAGGGGAAATCTTTCCCTGGAATTCTAATAGCCTTATATGGCAACTTGAAAGGCTCCATGAATCAGAACAGAGCAGTGTATATAAACTTTAGAAAGGCTTTTGTTACTGTCTCTCACAACATGGAGCAGACTGTTGGAATGGACCAGCCAAATGGGCATGGAAACCTGACTGAATTGCAATGCTCAAAGGGTTGTGATCAGCAGCACAAAGTCCAGCTGGTGGCCAGTCCCTACTGTTGTACTACAGGCATGGGTACTGGGCCAGTACTGTTTAACATCCTCATTCATTACTTGGATGATGGGACATGGTGCACCCTCAACTAATGTGCAGGATAAAGAAGACTGGGAGGAATGTTTGATGCCCTAGAGAATTTTCTGATATTCAGAGGGACCTGGAAAAGCTGCAGAAATGGGCCAAGAGGACCTCACTGTGTTCAGCAAAGGGAATGCAGTCCTGCACCTTGGAAGAAACAATCTGGGAGACGCCCAGCTGGAATGCAGATTTGCAGAAAAGACCATGGGCCTTCTGGTGAGCATTCCAAGTTGAACATGAGCCAGCAATATGCTCCTGCAGCAAAAGCAGCCAATGGACTCTTGGGCTGCATTAGGCCAGCAGGCTGGGGGAAGGGATCCTTTATTCTGCTCAGAAATGGTGAGACACATCTGGAATGCTGACTCCAGCTCTGGTCCCCCAGTATGAGACACGGACTTATTGCTATGGGTGCAGCAAAATGTTATGAAGGTAGTTAAGAGACTGGAAGATCTGTCACACAAGAAGAGTCTGAGATTGCTGAGGGCACTCAGCCTAAGGAAAAATGGTTCTGGGGAATCTCAGCCATGTGCATGGATAACTGACAAGGTGTAAGTAAAGAAGAGGTAGCCAGGTTCTCCTCAGCAGTGCCTAGTTACAGGACAAGAAGCAGCGGGCACAAGCTGAAACACATGAAATTCCACTTAAAATATAAGAGAAGCATTTTGCTATGAGGGTGACTACACAGGGCACAGGTTGCCTAGGGAAGCTGTGGAGTGTTCATCTCTGGATATATTCAAAGTTTGATGTGGCACTGTCATGAGGAACCTTCTCCAGCTGATCCTGCTCTGGGACAAGAGGGACTGGGCGATCTCCAGAGATTCCTTCCACATTCAATTATACAGTGATTCAGTATGTCTGGATGAAGAGAAACATTGTTCAAGGTGCCTAGCTAGTAGAAACACCACCAATACAAAGGAACAAAAATGATAATATGGAGGGAAATAGCAGACTACTTGGCTTGTTTTTGACTTTGTATTGGAAATTAAAACACATTTGCCAGATAAAAAGGAAATGCTTTAATGCCAATTCTTGTAAAAAACTGAGTTGAACAACACACTTATTTGGAATTTAACAGCGTCAAAACATGTTACTGTTGTGGTTTTTATTTCCCAAACCAACATGATTGTTTCCTTTAAGGTGGGTAGTCTAGCACTCAGGCAGTTGACAATGGGTTTCACTGGACTCATTAATTTATTCTTCCATTTTTCAAAGTAATAATGTTTCCATCTTTTGTAAATAAATTTCATATCTGAATTATAAACCAAATGGGGACATTTACGTTCTCTGCACTGACATTTTTTTAATTTATAAGGAATATGGTATAATTAAAAATAATAATGGCAAAATAAAGAATAAAGTACTTGATACTCAATGCTTGTACCGACTTCTGTGTCACTGAAATTCAGGCCTTTAGCATTTATCCTTCTTGATTCTGTTGAGAGCCCCTGTTTATTTCATCACACCTAAAAAATCAAGGAGGCTAATATGCAACTAATTTAATATTAAGGCCCCATTCATTCTGCCACACATCAGTGACTGCTGAATAACAGCAAAGGTGGTGGGAGGGAAGAAATAGTTGCTTAATGAAAGCTATCTGTTCAGGCCAGAACAGATATTGCTAAAATATTTGGTAATGGCAAGCCAGACACTTCCAGATCAGGTGCATGAAGGGCTGCTTGTAGACTGGAGTCAATGTGAAAAGTTTCCCATGCTGGGAATTCCAAAATGGCAAATCTTTGCCTACAGTGGAGTAGCAGTGTGGAGAGATAACCTTTTAACTTTATGTGCTGAAGGAAGGGAGAAGGGAGAGAGGAGTGGTTGCAGTGCTAAAGTATATTCTGCACTGGTACTGTGGATAAGAAAACCCTCACTCAACTCTCTTGTGAATCTCTAAATCCAAGGATGTAGTTCTGTGTGTTTATATAACAACCTCCAATGAAACTAGGTTAAATAAATTAGTGTCGATAATGTTTTCCTTTTCATCAAAATTTACGTGAGCTATTTGGGAAAACTCACTTTCTACTTGTTTTCAGCCACATCTGTACCAGATTGTACGGAGGCTGAGGAATCTGTACTTTTGCTTCAATGTATATTGCAACATTTTTATTGCATTCCACAGGTCCTCCAGTAAACGTTACTTGCAATATTTTTATCAACAGTTTTGGATCAGTCACAGAAACCACAATGGTAAGTGCTATGATGCCATTGGCAAGAGAACAACAATACTTAATATATGTCATGAACACAACCTGTCAATTTTTCTATTTATTGTTCAACTTGCAGGTCCTCCTGTAAATGTTACCTGCAACATATTTATCAACAGCTTTGGTTCAATAGCAGAAACTACAATGGTGAGTGGGACTGATCATTGAAGCCATCTTGTGAAGGAGTGGGATGTTAAGTAGAATAGAGATGCTCAGGATGTGGGGACATTTACTAAGCTATGACGATACTAAAAGCCTACTAAAACCAAGATAAAATAAAATAAATATAAAATAATATCTATAAATGTATAAAATAGTGTGTATATATATTAAACTTACTTATCAAATCTAAACACACACAGTCTGTAGTGACTGTGATGCAGCAAATATAAGTGTGTGCCAACCTGCTTTCTCAGATTTCATTAGCTCTGAAGAGGCAGAGGAACAGCTGGAGCTCAGCTGTGAGTTTCCCTGCCAAGTGCACCATATTTGAGTGTGTTTTACACCACATGCTGAATTACCTGCTGCTGCAGAAAGAGGTCTTGTTTAACTGAGATAGATCTCTGTGAATTGCAGCCACATCAGTCACAGAAGTGTAAAACTTGAGTCAAATGACTAGAACGTGTGGGTATAAGACTTAGGTATTTTGAGATTAAATTAGTACTAGGAAATGATGGGATTCCACCTAACTGAAATTTTTATTTTGACTGAATGCAAAGAACATAGTAAAAAAAAAAAAGTTAGATTTTAATTTTAAAAATTGCAAAATATAGGATAAGCAAAATCAAACTAAGAAAAAACCTAAAATTTTCATCCAACTTTTTAAAATTTTTTTTTAGTCTAGAAGTCTATCAGTCTATTATCTTTTTTCAATATTTGCTAAGAAGAGATATTTTACTGATTCTATTTTAAAAGATGATGAGTTTTTTAATCTTTTTCAAAAGTGAATAAAAACCTATAATTTTTTATTCAAGCCTACATACACCTGACTATGTGGGTTAATCCACAGAGATATTCTTGAAAGATTTATCATAATAAGGTGATAGACTGATAATAATTATTACGTGCTCATATTTATGGCACTTTTGAAGAAATTGCAATCTCTGTTTTTCCAGAGAGTCCTACAGAGCATCCAAGTCTTTCTGGATTTGCTGAAGCCAGAAGCAATAAAGGTGCTTGGCTTCCTGTAGGACTGAAAACTTGGTGATTAAAAATGAACTTACTACCCACTTGGAGTAAACCAAAAAAGTAGCTTTTTTATAAAATGGAATAGATGCTGCCCTGTAGACCTTGTGTTATGAAGGAAGAGAAGATCTTTAGCCTGACTTATGTATTTTGTTTAATGTTAATTTAGATTCAATTGCAATTAATGCCATCATTTTAGTAAGTGGTGATTAAAGAAAGCAGGAACACAGATCTTCTGCTCCTAAACTGTTTTATTTAAAAACCCCACCCTGTTATTTAATGTTTTCTAGAGATAAAAGGCAAATTATTTCTAGGCCAGGTTGCTTTCTTATCTGTGTGGAAACGACTTTGCTATAAATGGCAAGCTGTAACATACAGAGCTATAAAACAGATAAGTTAATGCTATAGACTATATATCTTTAATGTTTTAAAAGCACCTTAAAAGTAAACTAAAATCAATTTAAAAATGACAGGGAAAAAACCACACCATGATGTAACATAATTTTCAACAGACTTAATTGTCATTATTTTTGGAAAACATTAATTGTTTACCGTGTGTTTTAAGGATTCTGAGAAGATAGCTGTGAATGCAACATTTTTACCCAGACATGTCTGTTGATCCCAGTGTGTAGAGACATCAGCATAGCATTAAGTAGCAAAAATCCTACACGTCACTAGCTTTACAAGATGGCATTCAATGAAAATATTTGCACGACCTAATGCTGATTGCATTAATTAGACTCCTTCATTGCTTTGATTAAATCCCCTCATTGCATTTTACCTTCTATCAAATATGTTAATGTGCACCTTTCCAATGTTCATTAGCACATTTTGCTGAAAACAGCCAAACATCCAAGTAGATGAAAACAAAGACTATTGGCTTTCTTATTTTGCTTTGTTCATTATATCTGCTGAAAATGTGGAAAGATCTCTCTAAGATGCTGTTCAATTATTTGATATTGATTTTCTTAATGTTGTTGCTTCTTTAATGACTATTGTGACTAGTTTTAGGGGTCTGCTCTGAGAGGCAGACATCAATTACTGTTCCAACTACTTTGCCTTTCTGAAATAGATATAATCACGTGGTAAGGATGTTGGCATCCCTTGTGATAAATAACAAGTATGTTTGACTCCTAGGAAACATTTTTCCCTGTAAAATGCTCTTGATGGTTTTGACATAAAACTAAATGATTCATTTAAAAGCCTGGATTGCAAATTCAATAGAGACAGTCCTGTCTCAGAGGAGAGGAATGCTTAGTAAAACCATGTACACATACTGTAGGGACATTATCAGAATATAACTTGGACCATCTACAGCAGTTAATTGGAAACTTGGAAGGTGAAAACTTGCTCGGAGAAGCTTTAGGTAGGAGAAATTAACATGGCAAACAGGATTATAGGCCCAGATCTACTAAATTTAGTAAGCCAGTTTCTCAGTAACATTATCAGGAGTAGTTTCTCTTCTCTGGTTGAGACACAGTACAGGATAAAATTCCCCCCTATGTGAAAGGCCAGCACAACTCCAATGTCCAGCACACTCCTTTAAAAGCTAAAGCCTTACATTAAGAAATAAAAGAGGATTTTATGCTGATTCAGATGGCTGAATATACTCTTCATGAGTTTTATTCCCAAGGACCTGGAGAAACAAAATGCAAATGTAACTGTCTTTCTGCTCTGTAATGCACACATGGGACAGTATTCCAATAGATTATTTTTCCTGGAAAAGAAATTATTTTTTCCTAATTAAATGATATATATATTATACCAAAATAAAAATAGAAAAAAAAAAAAAAAGGCCAGAGTCAAGATGACATAGTTGAAAATTTTCTTTGATTTATTTATCTTTAATATAAGCCCTAACTTGCGCAGAAAGAGAAAAAGATGTTTCTGAGTAACTTCACTGAATGAAGCAGTTATGAGAGTAAACTGTATCTATTTTTGGAAGTATTTACACATGCAGTATTCAGCAGAAAATTCACTGTACAGGATGACTGCAGTTGAATATCACAGATGAATAATCTACATCAGCCTGGGCAGTATCCCAAAGAATTCAGATGTTCAGTGCTCCTAATGACCAGGATTTTTTAGCTATCAGTTGTAGGGGAAGTTAAGACTGGTTTGTACATTGACAAGCTAATTGTTAATTACAGAAATGACTAACTGTGAGGACATTATTATCGTCATTATGCCCTATAATCAATGACTGACACTGTGCAGCAGCTTCTCTGTCAGGGTATGTGATTCAAACTCCAGTTGTGTTTTGAGTACTTATGTTAGCATAAGAAATTGCCATTTCTTAATTTAAAAAGCTTTGCTGTGGCTGGCTGTTTGGTACTATTTCCCATACAGAGGAAAAAAACCCCATAATTACAAATAAGCTTATTAGATCCTGATGAATTCACATGTGTACTTTTAACTAAATAAAAGGCTCCTACTGAAGCCATTGGGGATGCATTGCATGCTTATGCTCATAGGTAGCCAAGTGCTTTTTCTGTTGCATAGCCTTGGAATAGATCATCAAACCACTGCTTTTCAGTTACCATTCATCTTTAGGATTTAGAGAGAGGCAGTCTTTTTGGCAAGCCCCTCCTATTGATGGAAGGCCAGCCAAGTCTGCTGTTTGTTTCAGACTCCCAACTCAACTCCTGGCCAATCACTGCTGTTGCAGGGAAGGGTGGGAGGAAAGCTCAGACCAAAGATAAGTGCTGGTTCAGAGACAGAAAGCAGCACTGTACAGGGCAGGGGGCTCCCCTGCTCTCCTCCTGACAAGCAGTGCCTGAGACCAAAGGGATCCAGATTTGCTCTGGGCAGTGAATCTGGATTTAGATTTGATGAAAAATGATATCTATCTACATTCCTATAATACAAACTAAGTCTGTCTGTGGATCAAGTCCCTCAATCTTCAGATAGAGCTACTAAATCTAATCAGATTAATATTCTTTCAGTATGTTTGTATTACTCTGAGCTTATGGCTTGAGAACAGAGGAAAACTGTCTATCTGAGTTGCCTTGAGCTGTTGCTGACACTGGTATTGCATCTGAGATTGAATCTTCAGGTCCACACTCCTTGTTCAGAGTGGTGGTGCTGTCAGAAAGAATTTGCAGAGTAGGTGTACTTGTGGTTGTGTAGGAGTGCATTACTACAGTTCACCCACTTCTACCCTCAGGACCTTGCAAAATACACACTGTAGTGTCTGCCTCAACTCCATGTTGTTCTGCCATTCTCAAGAGAATTTTCTTTCAAAACATAGTTACACTGGTGGCTCAGGAAAAGTAAATTCAGGATTCTGCATGTGATTAGGTGTGATTCTAAACACATCTCTCTCAACTGCTTATACAGCAAGCACAAGAGAAACAAATAATGCTGGTTTTGTGATGTGCATGTTATATGTACATTTCTATTTCTCATTAAGATATCTACACATATATATGTAAACCCTATCAGATGTAAACAAAGATTTCAGTTCTGTTTTGCTTCTAACAACAAAGCTTGCACAGGGAAAGCATTTCTAAATTTATCAGTGTGATGAGTCTGATAAATTTATGAAGAGATATATTGAAAAATATATTGTAATCTTAGTGGCACTATTTATGATTTTGGTATAGTATATATTATCATATACAATCTCTTCTATGAATAAAGATTTTTCAAACTGTTTTTTTATTATCTAAATCACCAACTACTGAAGTTCATCAAAGCAATTTTTAGATATTTCTATATAATTTACTGATCTGACTTATTTATGATTTCTATGTCGTGGGGGGAAAAATCCCAGTTTTCCATAGACTTCATTATATATCATATTACAATGAAGAATTAAAGGCAGTCTCACAACTAGCTGCAGCAATTTTATTCTATCAATAGTTTCTCCTGCCTTCTTTTTTGCAGAATTAGAATCAGTGCATTCCTGAATTTATAGCTAAAGCTGTCCCATATAAACACTGAGACACATATATGCTTAAATATAAGCTTAAAGACACATTATAAACATAAAACACTCTCAGTTTCTAAGACCAAGAAATAAAAGATAGTATTATGGATGGTGTATCCTCAAAACATATGATGACATTTTAAAAGCTCAGAACTGCAAGTAGTTATTTGATATTTAAATGTCTGAAACAAGATCACCATAAAAAAGTACAATGACTTGTGAAAAACAGATACAGGCTTTGTAAGTATCTTTAATAACTGCTATTCTTGAGACCTCTCTCAGGTCTGTCTTGTTCTGATTCCTGTTTTGAATCACGTCTACCCAAGAGCAAAATCAGTATGAAAAACAAAGAAAGAAAAGTTATTCACTTGCTGAGATTGTGAAGCATCTTCCCGTTGGGTTCAAAATCTGCATCAGTTTGGATGTCAGAAATGTTCTGTCCGGGCAGCAGCTCACTATCACCCCAGGGAGCAAAGGGGGCAAAAACTGAAGTTCGGAGGGGCTCGTTTACAGAGTCTGTGTATTGGGCAAGCTGCTTTCTGCAGCTCTGATCAGGATGAGAATATTTCTCTACATTTCAAGGGTGATAACTTCTTTTCTATACAGTACAGTTGTCTGACTAAAACCCAGTCAGCTCATACATTTTCCAAGTCAAAAGCACAGTGTTGGCATTTTAATGCACATCTGCTACCATAAGGCAAATCCTAAATGTTAATGCTTTGTACTGTCAGCAAAATTATCTGATAAAGCATTCCTTCAGATAATATAATCAATACAAATATTATTAATTATTTTTATTTTAGAGGAAGAGAGGATGGATATTTCTGAGAAAGTGTTCACAAACAAATTCAAAGTAGTAATTTCAGAGAGATGAAGATCTTATTTGTGACTTTGGAAACCTGGGATAAGGAGAGTAAGCATTTGCTTCTTTCCATTCCCTGCAGAGAGTTTAGAACCTGAAAGCTCTTTTTGCACTCCCCTTTAATAACCAGTTCTTGACACAGTGTTAATGTTGGTTCTAAATTAACCTCTAAGTAATTACTGCCTTTTCCAGACCACCAAGCAGAAGAATACAATCAGGCCAATTTTAATGGCATGCAGACAGGGAGGAGTAAATGAACAATCATACACAGTAATCATACAGGAAATAGGAAAAGGAAACAAGTAGTAAATAAGAAGTGATGACTTAATTTCATCTATACAATTTTGGCTGCACTGGATTTAAAAACTATTCATGAGAACATTAGACATAAATGACTTACATACTGGAATCCATTTATTTAAATTGGTAAATTTATAGAACCTTTGATAAAATTGTATATATTTAGCTGCAATGCTTTTTGAATTTCCAAATATCTCTTAGGTAATCCACAATATTTGAAAGATGGTTACATTAAATTGTGGAGATTTCAGTTAATATTTTTCTTGTCACTCAAGGAATTTTGATTTGGAAAATGTACCAGTTGTGTTAGTATGGTTTAATGCAGCATTTTGACAACTTTATTTTCAAATGGCAACTCTGATGTACAAAGGATAACACAAATGTTTGCTGTAATGCTGGTACTGCAGTAGGTCTAAGAACAGAAAGCAAGCTAAAGTGGGCTTCCAGTTTTGGTGGCTTAGTAACCTTTTTACATGACATTTCTGTAGGACTACAGAGTGAACATTTTTTTGAGACAGCAGTGGAATGACTCACGTCTGGCTTACAGCGAATATCCTGATGATTCCCTGGATTTGGATCCCTCTATGTTGGATTCTATTTGGAAGCCAGATTTATTCTTTGCCAATGAGAAGGGAGCAAATTTCCACGATGTCACAACAGACAACAAGTTGCTGAGGATTTCTAAAACTGGAAAGGTGTTGTACAGCATCAGGTAAACCAGTTAATTTTATTTTTTTCTCTTCATCCCTTTCTTTCCCTCCCTGTTTTTCTGAATGCAATGTAGATGTTTAATTTTTTGTTGTCCCATGTGTACAACCAAAATGAGACTTAGTAATAGCAGGGTAGAAGGAAAATTTGCCTGTGTTTCTTTGCTAACATTTTACTTCTTGCAAAATAGTCTCTAACTGGCACAGTGGTACTTCTTGGTCTTGTTGAAAACTTGAGGGTGTCTAGAACTTTAATGGTATGCCTCAGTAATTCCCATTAGCATTAGCTCAAATCACTCCCCTTGCAAAGAGGGAATCCTCTCTTCAGTACTGTTGGTTGCAATTTAAAAGTAAAAGGGAATATTAATTTAAATAACTGCTTAACACCTGAGGTAAAAACATTATTAAAATGCAATAAATTGGACATGGAAGTTGCTGGCTAATTGGATGTATCTAGTCACATTTTAAAAAAATCCACCTGGAACTATGGAAAGCATTTGTTTTTAATACTAAGTGCAAGGAAGTGTGTGGCATGGGACTAGATTTAGCTGAATTAATAAACACTGACAAAATATGATTTGATATGACCTGATGAAATGGGACATAAGCAGAAAAACAAAATTGCATTCCACAGGCATAAATAGCAGAAAACACCTGCAGTATTCGCTCGACATTCAGCTTACTGTGAGCTATTAACTGCTTAATAGTGGTAGCCAAAGATGCAAAACACTCTATTATTGCTCTTAGGATTGTTTAAAATGAAGTAATCAGTGGAGTTTTTTCTTCCTGGGAATGCTTTTTGGCTTTTGCCTTTTTTGCATTGTGGAAAGTAAACATGATAGTATTTGTTTAACCGGTTGTTTAGTGAATTTGCTCATCTGTAAAGCAGATTAGGTTAGAAGGCAGTTATTTCTGATGAGGTATTGTGGTTTTGACTGCATTTTCATTAAGGAATTACTATTGATCCAGGCTGAGGATAGTTGTGGTCTTTAGGATGTTAAATAAATAAATATTAGCATGGAACTTCATCCACTTACATAATTCTTGTGGAAATTCTTTGATAAGAACCCAGTAATATTCAGACAGATGAAGCGGGGTTACTGAGCAGGGTTTCAGATTATTCTAGCTGAAGAGTTTGAGAGAAATAATAGGATAGGAGAATGGTACCAGCACTAACAGAGTGATAAATATGCTGTCACTTACAAATATTTCCTGTTTCCCCCTGAGAAAGAAATGAATGCATCTGTTTGTTTGAATGACATCAGACACCATCTCGGTGGAGGAAACAGTGCAGTTGGGTGCTGCTCTGAATACAGATGGAAAGTTTTCCTGACATTTGCTCATGCAGCAAAAGTGATATTTTTGAGCTGCCGTATCATATTTGTAAAATTCCCACACCTAAATGCAAATTAATTTGAAGCAGAGTAAGCAGTATTCCAAGAGAGCACTGAGCAAAGCTCGTTGCTTCTCATTTGTATCGCACAACAGTAACAGAGTAACCTGGCACATTTAACATGGTATATAATTTTTGAACACTTTACAGTGAAGAAAACTTTCTGGAGTATGGAAACTTGAAATCAGGAGCAATTAGAAATACTTGTCTTTACTCACTAGATACTGGGCTAGATACTTCTATTTCGTGTCAGCTGCTTGTAGTTGTGCTGTGCAGAAACAAACAAGAATATTTTGATGATTGGTTTCAGTACATTGTGAATGTTCACCACTGCACCAATAGCACTTTTCCTGTCAATGAGATATTTAACATTTAGCATTTAGTGTGCTGTAAGTGTTTAAATCACTTCACAAATGCCTCTGGGATGTAGCAGGTAGGCTGTCATGTTGCATTTCCAAATTTAACAAAATCAAGATAAAATTAACCTTGCATAAATACAAACAGTTCTTTGCATAAAGCAATTTTAGAAGTGTTCCTGGTACTTAAGAGGCAAGTAGCAAAGTGTGTGTATTATATGGCAATGGCATCCCTCTTCCCTATATACTGCGCCAAAAACATGAAAATACACCATGCAGGAGACTGAACTGGCTTAGGCGGTTTAATGCTCTCAGAGGCCAAACCTGCCCTTTCCAAACGAAAGTTGGGAAGTCACCTGGGACAACTGTTCATGGTCTATATTTTACTGAAATGAGACATTTGGTTTGGGATATAGGTGTTCAGAAAAAAATGTGAAAATCTGAGTGAGAGTCTGTATTGTGTATCACCTCCACTGCAGTGCTTGGCTAAGAATTATCTCACCCTGTGGTAAGCTCTTCATCCTTCTCCTGTATAGCTGGTCAAAGATATAAGCTTAATACAGCACAGAAGAGACATAAAGTAGATTTCCATCAGAGTTTGCCTTATAATAATTATGGTGCGCATGCTTGCAGATTCCTACAACTATATTTAATTCCCTGGGAGTTGTTACAGAAAATAAAAAGTTGTTGATGGTTGATGTACCCACCTCTGAACCATAACTTTAGGGATTAAACCCTATTTTTGTATGTTTGCATGCTCAGATGATTACCTTGATAGCTTTTTTGATCTCAGATAGCATGTTGTATGCAGCCTCAGGCTCTATAGCTGAGTAACAGGTCTGCACTTCTGGGTGCTGCAGGGAAAGCTAGAGCCTTGTGGAGGGAACCCAGAACTACTTAATACTGCAAATATATGCCATTGTCACTGGAGATGTAGCAACAACTCAGAGGCACATGCATTTTGAGAAGTCTGCAATTACAGCAAAGTTATATTCAGCAAGCAACTTCAGTTTAGTCAAGATCAATCTCGGTTCCACTCAAATAGAACAATTCAAAAACTGTTAAATAGCTATAACTTTTATTTTAAAACACTCTGTAGAGAGCAGTCAACAAGAAATGTTTGTGTTTATACTGTATGCTGAAAAAGCGATAAGAGTTCACATCATAACCTACACAATGTCACCCCCTAGATACTTGTAACTCATCTGCTCCCAATCCTTGAGTGATTTCTGTATGGATTGGATTTTGGAGGAGGTTCTGCACTTGGAAAGCATTGCAGCATTGTGTGATGGTACCAAGAATCCTCTTCCAGGCATTCACATTCTGTACGACACCTGTATTTTGCAATTGCACACCCCACTGCATGGGCTTTATCTCCCAGGGACAAGGATCATGTCTTCTCTGGCCACCTGAGGACACCTGGGACATCGGGAAAATGCTAAATAAACTCACAGAAGGCTTTATATTCTCTCTCAGCCACCCATTTGTGCTACCTGATTCCTACAAACTCATTTCAGGCTGCCAGCCAACTCAGAATATTAGCATCTGCCTAAAAGCTTATTTTAGCAAAGTGGTAGAAAGTGGTTTTATTTAAGGTTTGTGGGGTTTTTTTCTGCATTAATTGCCTCCTTCTCTTTTTAATATTTTCAGTGCATGTCAGCCATATGAGATTGATTCAGAAGGTGATATAATTCAACCATAATATTGATCCACAGATTGAATCTAGAATATATTGGTCAGGAAGGTAAAAGCATTGTAAATATATATAAATATATATTATTTTTTACTCACTGCTCCAGAAAACACTCTCAGTTGAGCTTTGCTCTGAATTGTATTGCCAGTGTATTTAGCCAGAAATAGTTACAAAGCAGATTACTACGTACTTCTTAAATATGAGAAGATTTTAGAATATGTTGCATAATTTGACAAGAGAGAAGCTTGGCATTCTAGGGAGGACGTCTGTGCAAATTCACAAATTACATTTCTTCCCCTATTTTTGCTATTCCTGTTCAAAAAGCAATTAATTACCTAGGAAGAATTTCCTCAAGTCTTTCAAAATATCTGTTTTTCTGTCTTTCTTTTTCTTCCCAGTGCCAGAACTGTTAGTTATGTAGACAATTAGTTCCTTGGGGTTCCAACTACCGACCTAGTTTTAATTGTAAATGTTACTATGGCTGAGGGCAGAGTGTCTGCTAGAAAGCACTTCTGTGCTGTAGGGCAGTAGGAAACAAAGAAGGCTCAAGCTGTTGGATTGCTCTGCTTGTGGAGCTGTCCTGCGGATGGTTACCAGCCCTCCATTCCACAACAAGCAGCTGACAGGAGGAGCTGGTACATCCCAAAGCCCTCACCTGCTTATGCAAGCCAAAAGAAGTATCTGTGAAAACAGTACATCTATTTGCAACGCTGCCTCCCAGGGCTGCTGCCTAACCCAGCTGTTCCTAGTATGGCCATAGCACTGAGGGACAGAGCACTGAGTTAACCCCCTCCTGTGCCCCCACGACCGCACACACCACTTGGTGTAAGATCAGGAGTTCTGACTGCCATGTCCATCACACAAATCATCAGAAGTAATCCATAGCACTTTTATAATCCAGCTTTTCTGAGGCAAATTTCTGTGTTTTGTAGTCTCCTCTGTACTCGTGTTCTTTGCCTTATGGGAAAGAAAAGCAGATTAAGGAAATACATAGGTAGCACTGCTGGTCCCCCGCAACAGACTGCTCATGGCAAAAAGTTCACTCTCCTGCTGTTTATTGTTTAAAATAAGATACAGTCTTGGATTTTTTCAATTGCTATTATAGAATATGTTACCATGTTACAGTGAAGTCAGGTGTAGGTTTTCTAAAACAACTTTGGGATATAGTCTGTATCAGCTAAATGATAATAAGGATCCATTAATACTCATTATGTGTAAATCATCCATGTCCCAGCACAGTCTAGCCTAGCAGAGTGGTAGAAAATTTTATGTTCTGCAGATCTGTGTGCATTCTGTGCTTTAATGACTTCAATTTTATTTTACAATCTAGTGTTGGGACTTAAGAGGATTTGGACTTTACTAGCAGCATTGTCTTTTCATGTGACAGATTGACAGAGGTGTGGTCATGGAGACATTTATCATGATTGACATGTCTGTTTGCTTATTATACTCCCACCTCACGCAAACATATCTATTACCTCAGGTCCTATCAGAATAACACTGGTATTGACAAGGGATTTCACCGATTTTCGCTTGGAAGTGAATATCAATAATCACAGGGACATTCTCATTGAAAATTATTTCATTCTCGCATTGGCAGAGCTGTACACTACCCCATTCTAGATGATCTGGCTTTCCAAAAGCATAAAATGTCTTCATATACCTCAAAGTAAATTTTCTACATTTAAACCAAACCAAAACATTGAAGAATAGCCAATGGAAATGCAAACAGAAATAGAGAACATCTGAAACATTTTGGTGTTTGACAGCGAATATGTACTGTGGGCTGAGGCCTTATAGAGATACAATCACTAAACTCTGTTATGCTGCACAATGTTACTGGGACACAGACACTTCCCAAATTGTGGCTGTATGCTATGTGAATCCAATGAATTTGACAAATTTGTCTTCCCATAAGCATGATTGCAATAATAACAATGGTTTCAGAAGCTAAAAAATTGCAGTCTTTTGTGGGAAAAGCAGCCATTCTCATTACTGCTGAGCCCAATGTCCTTGGATTATCATTAGCTCTCTGTTTTTCCCCCTTCCTTTCTCTTGCCTTTTTGCCCTTACTCCTGCTTCTCCTTTCAGCCCCACTCCAGGCCCTTCTTTTTGGGGCCTTTTAAATAAATGAATTCAAATTCTTCTCATCCTTTGAGAAGGAAACCATTCTTGGTTTCCATTCCCTTCTTTCTCATTCCCTCCCAATCTAGAAATTTGGTCTGAGGATCTAGCTCCAGGTTACCAATACCCTTACTTTCCTGTTGTATCTAAATTACTTGCTTTGAATAACAACAACAACAAAAAAATCTACTAAATAAATAATAAAGCCTGATGTGGGCACTTTGTTATGCAACTAACATAGCTATTGTGAAATCCCATTGATTATACTGCTTAAGAAAAGAATAATTTACATTTTAATGCCACAAAATTAGTTGCTTTTCACTTCATAAGACATTTAAAGTGAAGCAGGGATATGGGCATTATATCTGAGTGTGTACTGCCTCACTCCTTCCTCTAATGCCACACACATCCCAGACGGGGCAGAGAGCACTGGAGGGAAATACAAACACAAGAGGGGAGCTGCTTAGACCGAAGGACAATCCTGCCAGGAGAACAAATGGTTCTGAACTGGCCATAAGTAAGCTCACAGAGGAGGTTACAAATTTACAGCCATATACACCTTGAATTCCTCTAATGATATTCCAACAGAAATGGGGACACACACACACTATATACCATGAAATGAACTTTGATCAGTTTTGAAATGGTTGAAAGGATGTGACTCTGGGTGAAAGCAGATGATCAGATTTGATGGCATGAAATGTCACTTCTACAGTCCTATATTCCTTTGTCTCAATCAAAAAGAAAGACTTTGTTCTAAGTAAAAAAGTGAGAAATGCTTCTGGAGATCAATTTGTACACAAGAAGTTGATCTTGGCTGACAGAATCAAAAATACTGGCAGGTGGCTACTTTTGGATATCTGTGCCAAAGAGATGGTTGCACAGCCAATACTTACGAATGTGTACCACCCTCCTTATGGCTACTGGCAATGCCTGTCCTGCTGATGATCAATCACTTCATTTAACCATTGAACTCGCACTGGAGCAGTTAAAGGTTAGGTGTAAAACGATGTAGGTGAAGGAACCCTTCCTAAATGGTATGAAAAAGCATGTTTTCATAGAACATGGTCCCAGGGATAAATTCAATGTTCTTTTGCCAATTGGATTGAAATATATGGCTTAGAACAGAGATGTCGTCATGCCAAGAGGAAAGCAACACCATACCAAACACACACTGCAGGAACACTAAGATAGAAAATGACAGAGAAAAAAAGAAGAGGTGAAATACTGTTCCTCATGTAAAGGAAACAGGTGCTTACAGAATTTAACTGTTACATACAATCACACTTGAATCTAATTTCATAGATTTGTTTGAGCAATAATTGGAAAGTCATTTGCTGGCAGTTCATGTACTGGCATTGTGTATCTGCAGACAGTGATTGCATTACAATGAGAAGTGGGATGCCTGAAATGAGAAATCCACCAGTCTGCTCTGTGCCAGCTCCTGTGTTGTTAAGCAGTACATGAAGCAAAGCAAAGCACTGGAGGGAGTGAGAACATGCTCAGAAACAGCAGTACGTCAAACTCCAGCCTATAACTCACATCTTACCATAGCAGAGAGGGTTCCACATCTCCTCTAAGCTTGACTTCAGCCCATTCCCACCTGGCAGAAATGAAGCTCCAGAACATGACAAATATTAGAGAGGAATTCCAGGACTCCTCAAAAATAAGGAAAAAATCCAGTCAGTTTGACTGTTCCATTTAACAGGACAAAGCCTGTAGACTGTGAATATTACCAGAATTGACATTCAAAATGATGAGTCAGGTCCCTGAAAAAATAATGAGATGGACTACAAAATGGAAAGACATTTAAAAAAGAATGTCACTGGGATTTTTTTTTCTTCTGATAAGTGATCAGTGTGTGTCCCCTTCTTTCAGGCACCCAAGAGAGGGGGCTGGGAGGAATATATAGAGATTTTAGATTCTCCTCCTTGTTTCAGTGTCACTAGCCTAAATGGCATTTGCTCCTGTGTCATGCAATGCTGTCATGGTTGCTGCGCAACTTCATCTCCCCTGCCAGTTTAATAGGGAACTTTGTCTGCTTGTGCTTAGGTGATATTTTAATGTTATTTCAGCAGCTAGGAGGATCAGGAGTTTAATCTTTCAAAAGAAAAAATGTACCACTAAAATATCTTTAACTTTATTGTCAGCTTGAAGCCTTAAGAAAAAATTCCAGAAACCTTGCAATTTACAATAGCATCTTTAAATTTAACAATGCTGGAAAAAAGAAATCCCACTTGTCTCACTAAATCCAACACTGAAGGGTTTGCACAGGTATTAGTCTCTTGATAAAAATGGCACATAGCCAATGCTACCGGTGATCATGCATGTGCTATTTATGTTCTGGTATTTGCAGCATAAAATCCTAGATTGTGAAATCTCTTGTCCCAGCAGCAGATGAGGTGCAGATGGGCGTAGTGTGAAAGAATGAAGGGATAAGAATAGAAACAAAATGTTATTTTTAACACGATGCCTACTCATGCTGAGGCATTTGTTGCTTTTCATGCTAGTGAGGAGATAATCATGGGTTTTTTTGCAGATGGAGGGGATTTGTACCCTTATCTACAGGACTTTTTAAAGTCCCAGCAGTATTTTTCTATGTAACAGGACTGGTACTAGTTGTTTATCATTATAAAAATCTCTGTGAGGAGGCTGTTGTTCTATAGCCCACTCACAATTGACCTTTCTTACAGAATAACTGATGAAAAGAATACTCCCCTGTCATGATATACCATGTATTATGATCCCCAGGGCCCTTCTCTTGTGGAGCCAGTGTCCTCCTTTGGGATGAGATGTCACTGAGATCAAGTGAAATTTTGTGTGTCTTGCAAGACATCAGGCTAAGGAGAGATAGCTGCTTGTAAAGGAGTATGTTAGAATACAATTCAGTGGTTGCTGCAGACAAGGCAATATGTCAAATCTCAGTTAAAATTATATATTCTCTTAAATTTATCTTGAAAAAAATCTGGATTATATAATGTGTAAACAGAATTCCCTAAGTGTTCAACCCAACACTAGCAGTTCATTACTTCAGATTTGTGCTGCAGACCATTCACAAGCAACCTGAGTAATACTCTCAAGTGTTTTTGTTGCATTGGGAGATTATCAGAGAAGTGGTGTGATGGTCAGGAGCCCTGGCATTCAAAACCCTCAAGTGAAAGAACGAGATTGGAATAATCTATTTAGAAACATTACATTTTATTTCCATTGATTTTTTTTTTTTTTAGCTCAAGATCCTTACCCTCTGCTTTGGGGGTTGGTTGTCAGAGGCAGGCTGGCCTTAAGACAATACCCTGAAAGGAGGTGGGAGTGGCATTTGACAGGAGCTGGTAAACAGGAGAAGGAGGGGGAAAGGGTGTGAGGACAGACCAGGAGACAACAGAAAATGGGCTCTGTGTCTTGTAGGTGTCCCTGGGAGGGATGTAGGGTAGATGGGCAGGCATAGGAGGATGTGGGGAAAACATCTCCAGGCTGGAGACAGAACAGGATAAAGGCAGGAGTGGTCGAAGGGTGACCAGGAAATACACTATCTCAGCCCCATCGATGAGCCCAGGAATTTGTTGCACTGCACATTGATACCTCTGAGCTCCCTTGGCCGCACATGTGTGTGACCCTTCCACTCCTTTTTCCTTGCAGGATAATGGCTGGATGCAGCAGCAGTGCCTGTGCTGAGCTCTGCTGCTGGCCCATCTGGGGCCATGGCTGCTCACACCAGGAGAAAACACTGACATTGCAAAATGTGTTCAGGTGTGAAAGATAACCAGCATGAAGGTTTCTGATTAAGCAGTCAGGCTATTTATTTTTTCCAATGAGATACCTCATTCTGACTTCTGTGACAGAGGCCACAGCCTGGAGAACCTTGCCTTCCTGCCTGCAGGAATTGGGGAATGCAAACTCTGAGTGATGCTATAAATGGGTCCCTGAGGTGACCAGAAATTACAGATTTTGAGTGGGGCTGGGAGGAGAGACAGGCCCACAAGCCAAGTCTTAGTGATATCTCATCACTTTATAGTGAAACCATGGGATGAAAGAGGGGAGTTTGAATGAAATGCTGAGCTAAGAGATCCCAGCAGTGCCTGCTGCACTTTGAAGGCTTTTAAGGTGTCACCAGATGCTGCAGAAGGACCTGCTTGGTGTGTGAGGGAATCCTCAGGAAGAGGGCCCAAAACATAATACAGAGAATGCTGCCCTGGAGTGCTTGGATTGTAGCCCTGTCTGTGCTACAGTACTGTTCAGTGACATTATTTATTTAGTTAGTTATTATTTTTGTCACAGTGGCAGCAAATTGTTCATTCTTTGTTTTCTGGCTCTGATTCTGTATTTTGTCCTGTTCATACTCTTATTTGCATTATTCCAGGGCTTGTTTCCTCCTTGGCTGTGGGTTGGGTGAGGGAGCAGGGAGGGAAAGAAGAGAACAGCTTTGCCTCTTCTCTGAGGCAGCTTGCTGTCCCTGGCACTTTGCCTGGTGTGCTGAGGCACTGGAGACGTGAGTCTCTGCTGCTCCCTCATGAGCCCTCTCTGCTCAGCTGGAAAACACGACGTGCTCAGCCCTGGAGCTTTCTGTGAGCCAGCTGTGCCACCTGGGGCTGCCTGGCATGGGCTGGGGGCTGCTCAGGTGATGGAAGGCAAAGTCAACTCCCTGGTCAGCTTCTTCTCACTTCAGTTTTACAGATGGTTCATAAAGCACTTCTCATCAGTGTTTTATGGTTCTCCACCACCAATCTGTTGTTTATGCATCTCAACTGCCTTGGTGGCAGGATGCCTGGAAAATAAAATAATTGTTCTGTAGCAGTTTGTTCTGTTTTATTAACGATTAAAGTATTCATCAGTGTAATTCCCCATTAAATTTGCTCTTTGCTTCAAACCTCCAGGGCCCCTTCTTAAATTTGCCAAGTGTGAGACATTCATTTTGCTGAAAAATTTTCTGTCAATGACACTTATTATCACCAATGTGTGTAGCTATATCTACCTAACACTTTCCATTTATGACCGTATGTCCTTATTAACATAGATATAGAAGTAGTGACATGGCACCAGGGTTTGGAAACATCTGCAAGCTGAAATAGTTTTACTAAAAAGGAGTCAGCGGGTGTAAATTAACCCACTACCATGGACTTCAGTGGATCTATTTCAGATTCCAGCTGCTGAACATTTGGTATAGAATAATCTTGTTGAAAATCAGTGGATCCATGGATGATACAAGGCTCTGACCACTTGTTTCAACACTTGCATTACTGCTGTTAAAAGGGTTTAGAGGCAAAGATGTTAATTCTCAATGGCTACTGTGCTGAGGTGAACAACAGGTAGAGGTAAAACTATAAGGGCATGATGTCTTGATCTAGTCTCATCAACAGAGTGAATAGAAATTATTTTTCATTTTTTAGGTTGATAAGAGAATAATTAAGTCTTTTTGAAAGACAACAATGATTAGGAAGAGAAAGTAGGACAATGTGTAGACCTATAAAATGAGACTACATAATTTTCTCATCTCACCTCCAGGGGAAAAAAAAATTATATATATACCTTCTATCAATGAAGTTAGAATAATTTTTCCTTGTGAATCTTGAAAGCTATAACTGGGTGTATTTGCTTTCTCATAAATTTGATATTAAAATAACAAGGGACTTTCCTGACCATGTATATAGTCAAATCCCCAGATTACTTGAATTTTTGGGGTCTAGAAAAGGATGAAGGAGAAAGGAAATGAAGCCAGTGTGCAATCCACACCTGACAGCCAGTAAAATCCAAGGGGTGAATAGCCCATGCCTACTTCAATGAATGCAAACAAATGACATATTTACAAAGGCTGCATTTGCATAAAGGCATATTTGAAAAGAACATAAAACATCTAAGCCACATTTAGAAGGTGACTGAAAAGAAAGGAGTTTGATAGAGCAGTGTTTCAGGGAAGAGGCAGAGGCAATGGTTTGTTAATGCTGGGGATTAGCAACTTAATTAGCTCAATCTTTAATGCAGGAAATTACCTACCAAAAATGAGACTAGTTAACATTTGCAAGGACTTAAAATATTAAAATCAGGAAAGGAAAGATTTTCAATGACACTTACATGCCTACTGGATAAACTTTTTTTTCTAGATGACAATTTTATTTTCATGATGACAATTTTATTTTCTTAATAAAATTTGGTCTGCTATTTGCTATTTGGTCCCAAAGGTTAAATGTGAGTTTACTTCCTATGGTGATATTGAGAAGAGTATTGGGGACTTTTCTTCATCTCACTGCCACATAAATGTGATCTCTAATTTCCTGATACTATCATCTTGGTTGCTGAAGAGTGTGTCAAGATGAAAATAGTGTGACTTTTTCTAGGTAGCCCGCCTGTAGCAATGATGCTGAATGTGATCTTAGACTAGGTGAGCTTTTTTTTTGATCTCAGTTACCTAAATATCATCTTTGTGTCACAGTGATTTTATGGCTAGAAGCTCCCGCCAGGTGGTCCCCAAAATTTCACATGGGGAAGAAATAGACTGAAAGACCTTGAATCAGTTATAGGTGGTAAGAATCACAAAACCATCATGGGAGACAGAATTTAATCAAGTATTTCTCTGTAGAGATCACATATATTTGTGGGACAACATAGTTTCAATGTTATACTTCTAAATAGCTGACCTGCAAGTTCACTGACAACCAAAACTTTATTGTCATTTTACTGTGTTAATGTTTCAGTGTCCCTTCAAATCAGACAGTCTTGTTACTGCCCGTCATAATAAATGGGCACAGAAGGTTTGGGGTTTTTTGCATTCTTTGCTTCACAGTGGGTTTTTTTTGGCTGAATGTAATCAGAAATAAAAATGTACTTTTAAAATATTATTTAAAACAAAATCCTAATCCAAAGCTAGTTGTTTTTAAATAGGCCATAAACATTAGCTAAAAATGGTTAGCTAAAAATGGTTTCTTCTCACACATACAAAGAAACCCAACCAAACCAACAAAAACAACAACAAAAAAAGCAACAAACAAAAAAACCCCTGAAGAGTCTTGAAATAGATTTCAGCAAAATGTTAAAAGGTTAAATCTACTAAAAAGAAAAGGAAGGAAGAAAGAAAGAAACATTACAAGTATTCCCATTTAAGTAAAGTTATGCTTTATCTGGGACAATAACAACTGAAAAATTAAAAGGGAAATATATTTTGTATGATTGTGTTCCTTTAGGCTTACTTTCTTCTATCTGTACTCCTGTAATGCAATGTGATTCTTTTACTGTATAATGGTTTTTTTCCTTCTTTTAGTGGCTAAGCAGTACAAATGAAGACTTGGAAATGGGACTAATTTTTCCAACAGAACAAAAGTACTCTGTTAAAAAAACCCCATGGTTTTCGTTTCCTTTTTTTGTTTGTTTGTTTGTTTTTCCAAAATAAAAATGTGTCCCATGACCAGGCATTTCAGCTTTTGGATTGTTTGGTTCAGTATTGTACATAAAACATTCACTGGTGCATTAGTGGAGAGCATGTATTACTAACCTGATGTTGTTTTCTCTGCCTCTGCTCTGTTCAGCCAGGGCAGGCTGTGAGTGCCCTGTTTGCTCACACATTTTGTCTCCACAGCACTCACACGCTTCAAAGCTCAAAGGGGAGATGAGCCCAGCCTTTGAGGTGCTAAGATTTGGTCTTGATCCTTTGAATTCTAAGTATGGGGTTTTAAATGAAACTTGTAGATGTCTAACATTTTTTTTTCCCTCTAATTTTAGGCTTACTTTAACCTTGTCGTGTCCTATGGACTTGAAGAATTTTCCTATGGATGTACAGACATGTACAATGCAGCTAGAGAGCTGTGAGTGCCCAATTACTTTATTTATCAAATAACAAGTTTTTACCCTAACATCCAGTGATTAGATTGGATTTACGTTATCACAATTATCGAAAATTGTGTAGTGAGACTCAGTATTCCTACTTTGTGAGGGAATTATCTCTATCACCATAACGTGAGAGTTGCCTGTTTCTGTGCTGTTCCTACTCCTTTATCTTTCCCCTTCCTGGGTCACACCACCTTACCCATCAGAGCTGCATCACTTCTAGGGGTAAATACAGCAATGCTGTGTGGGAGAAATTACTAAATCTCAGGAAAGTGAGAACAATTATTACACAGCCAGGGATTTGCTATGTCTGATTGAGTTAGGCTCACTTTTGGAAAATGGAAGCAAAATATCTGATGAAGCAGAGATCCTGTTTGTGATGCCCAAGCTGGTGTGCTACACACAGGCAGGGCATGGACTGGGCAACCAGCACACACCCCCTGTGCTGTGTCACTGCGAGCACACACCACAGCACTGCCTCAGCCTGCCCAGGGAACAATCAGGCAAACCCAGGAGTGGCTCACACTCTGGCAGATGCCAGTGATTGTTCCAAATAATTAGTAGGATTAGCATGTACCAGTCCACTCTGGTGTGGGGCTTTTTGTGTTTATTTTTTGTTTGTTGTTGCTGTTGCTGTTGTTTTGGTTTTTGGTGTGGGTTGTGGGGTGGTTTTTTTGGTGGGTTTGTTGCTGTTGTTGTTGTTTTTATTTTTTATTTTATTTAGGGGAGAAAAGGTTTAGCTGTATGGCTATGAACTGTGGGCTGCCACCTCTCCTTGTGCCCAGAGAATCTTAGACTGGGTTTGGGCCAGCAAAATTAGTTTTCGGTGGCAAACCAAGCAGTACTTCAGAATATAACAGTGTTTACTTCTTGCTTTTAATAGAGTAATGGTGTAGTTATAGCAACCAAGTTATAGAAACTGAGCAGAATCGTGCTGTTGTTAATCAAACACTTTGAAAATGTAACTGAGATAAAATGTATTGCAATAAAAGACATGCTTCTCACATATAAGCACATTCTTTTCTGGTCTGTTGCCATCTAATAAAGTCTGATTCTCTTATTGCAGTTGGCTACACTATGAATGATCTGATATTTGAGTGGCTAAGTGATGGACCTGTGCAAGTCGCAGAGGGCTTAACCTTGCCACAGTTTATTTTGAAAGAAGATAAAGAACTTGGTTATTGCACAAAACACTACAACACTGGTGAGAATTATTCTGATTTTTTTCTATCAATTGTTTCAATGGATCCAATTGTTCCAATAGTTCCAAATGTTCTATTGTCAATTTCTAATGGGAAAATATGGGTAAAATGAAAAAAAAAATTGAAATTAAAATTCGATTCGGTCACACTTATTTTTAAATCTGAATAGAAAGAATTTTTTTCTCTGTTTTTTTTGAATTATTTAAATTAAAGATTTTCTTTAAGTTCATTAAAGTATTCTAATGTCCTTAAAATCATTGAAGTATTTAAAATAGTAAAAAACTGACAAAAAATCTAATTGTTTTGACATCCTTAAAATGAAACATATTAAAAAACTAACTCTTTTATTAAATACTGATTCATTACTTTTAAAGCACTGATTTTTCTGAACCTAGTTTATTTCTCCAGCATATCAAATTGCCAATGAGGAAAACTATTAAATTTTCACCAGCTTTTATGTATAGTCTAATTTATGAGATGTAGCATATCAAAATACAATGTTTTCATTTCTGAACTGAATAGTGGACAGACATGAACTGTTGGGAAATTGGTTATTAATACTCTAAAGTTTTTTTCTTTCATTTGCTGTTTAGGAGTTTATAATGCTGTGTTTTCTAGCTTTAGCTTTAAAGAGAAGAGGAAACTCTGTTAAAATTTTGATTTAGCTGCTTGGAGTGTATTTAATGGGGACAGCATTTAGAGAACAGTTTTCTGGGTGCTTTCTGGGATTAAATATAATCCTTCTCATCTAAAATAGCTTTTTCATCATTTCAGCATAAGAGCTGATCTGGTTGCATCAAACACATTTGTTTCACTCTATGAAATAATACAACGTGAGAGGTTCTGCCTCTGCCAAAAATAATGTCACATTTATGTCTCATGAAAATTGCTGGGTTTAATTTTTATGAATGTGGCCTCTCATTTTGGAGCGCAAAATACCAAGGAAGGAGAACTTTGTGATTGGCAGCCCAACTACTGTCTTCTCTGTAGTTTACTCCTTCAGGTTTAGTGAAATTAAAATGTGGATAAAACTTATTACTCAGCCTTCTCCTAAACTCACTGTCCGGGCTATGCCATAAAAGTATGGAGAGCCTCTGACAGATGGTGCTACTCCTGCCACTGCTGCCACAGGTGCCCCCACACCCCCTCCCAGTCCCCTTCTCCATGGGCAGACTGGCCAGGAACAGCCTCTGCCCAGCTCTCAGCATCTGCCTTTCAAGTCACAGCTCACTCATTTTAGAACTTCTGGGCTGTCAGAGAATATGATTCAGTCTCCACTCCTTCCTTTGTCAAACAGCCTCAGCACTCCCCTATGTGCTAACTCTTGCACCCACCATTCAGCATTGTAGACCATCAGAAAAATACAGGGATGTCACAAAAAGGAGCCAACAATCTAATTTCCCCTGAAAGGGTGAATGAGGAAAAATGCATCTTCGTTCATTTTCCAACCAACACAAAAGGGGTCCTTTGAAACCATTAGCATGGGCACTTCAGGAATGAGAGGCTTTCATGTAGTCTGCCTGGAGTGAGAGCCCTCACAGTACCTAACCCAGAGTAATTTCAAGAGCAGCACAGAGTGACTGCATCAGTAGCTGGTGAGCTGTTGCAGCTCAGGACTCTGCATCTCCTGCTGCACAACTAGTTCCACTGTCAGGCAATCCAAAACCTCTGTTCTCCAGGACTGCTGTGCAGCAGCTATCAGTTGTTTGAAGAATCACTCACCTCCCATGAGAGATTGGTTTAGGTTTCCTGGAATCAGACTTTCAGCAAAATTCGAAGTAGACTTTGAGTTGATTCTGCTGTGAGACATAATCCACAGACAGAGGCTAATTAGCAAAATGAGAAGGAGTGTGAACTACCCTAGGACTGTAATAGTTGACAATTTGTCTGGTCAAACACAATTGCTTAATCTCATGCCTCTAAAACACCAAAAATGCTGTCCCCTTTTAAACTTAACATTATATTTGACTAAAGTACAAGCTCATTGAATTTTGAGAAAAGAAACATTACTTTTTATTTTACGCAAGTGAAATGATTGTGCTGATATTCATTTTCTCAGTTAATATGAAGAACTGGGCACAGTGTATTTCAGTGGTCCCATGCTTCCCCCAACCTAGTATGCAACAAGTGGCTGACTAGTATTTGTGTATCAGGATCTGCTTGCAGTATTAGGTTAGGAAACAGGCCACACATCTAACTTATGTTCAGAAGACAAGATACGAATTTGCAAAAAGCATTTATGAAAGTAATTTCATGTTCTAGGAAAGTTTACATGCATTGAAGTCAAGTTTCATTTGGAGCGTCAGATGGGATACTATTTAATCCAGATGTACATTCCTAGCCTGCTGATTGTCATTTTATCCTGGGTTTCTTTCTGGATCAACATGGATGCTGCTCCAGCCAGAGTTGCACTGGGTATCACTACAGTTCTGACAATGACCACACAAAGCTCAGGATCAAGAGCTTCCCTCCCAAAAGTAAGGAAATAATTTTGTACCATGAGCTTGTTCTTAATAAGAAATGCTTATGCTACTCTTTTAAATTTCAGAAAGGTTGTGTAAATATGCATCTGATAAGGATGTGTGAGAAAGTGGTAACAGTGTGATGTTAAACATGCAATACCCTTGCATTTAGATTAAAAAATGTTTCTGCTGTTTTGGTGGATGACTGAATGGTGCAGCAGTATGAATTTTTAATGAGTTTATACTAGTTTTGACACTTACTTTTGAGTGTTGACAGATTTTCTGAGGTATTTAGATATCTTACTGGATTTCTTTCAGACTGGGGACTTTAAAAACACTGGATTGTTAGACTCTCATACATCTTTATGTTTCCAGATTCTTAGTCCGTTGAATATATAAATATATCTCCCAAAAATGTATATATAAAATACATGTATGTAACATATGTGCAACTAAAAGATTTCTTTGGAGAAACTTTTTAGTGTGGAATTGCTGATGTCTTTGGTTCATAGCAGAATTTGTCCATATTCCACTCATTCAAGTGTCATCTGAAGGTAACTTCATCCTATCTATGGACAAAAATATCCTCTCATTCAAATTTTGTGGTCTTTTTAATCCTGGCCAGATGCTGTAGATGAATTTACAGATTACAGACTGGATTCTCTGTTTAGTCGGGCTGACAGCTCTTTTCAGCATAGGTAGAGACCAATTGCTTCTGATAACAGCATTCCCAGCAGAATTTAATGTGCAGGCTCAGGTTTTATACAATATTCTGGAAGGGAGCTCAGAGGTAGGTAAATTTCCAGTAGTCTGAGGATTTATGAGACACAGTCCCTGAAGAGTCCTTTTCCAGCAGTTCAGCATCAAAGGGACTGGGATCATTGCATCAGTGAAAATAACAAATTTTGAGTGTTTGTGTAGACCATGATCCACTCTAAGAAAGCAGGCTGTATATTGTGGTGCTTCACCCTCAGTATCACATTTTGTCTCATTCCAAATATGCAAGTTGTGCAAGTGAGGGCAACTTCAAAAATACAGGGCAACTCCAAAAAGTGCACAGATTGTGTTACTCCTTTTTTAGTAATGAGAAAGTATCAGTTAAAAATCTGATGGGTACAACATTTAGTTCAGCTTCACTTATTCACTTGGAGATATGCATAGTTTTCCATGAAAACTGAAAGCCTCTCATATATTAACTCAGAATTTCAAATTGAAAATGTATTAAGCATTTGTTCAGACAATTCAGTCAGTATTACCAGTGAACATTCTGAAAAGAATGTCTGAAGAAATAATCTTGGCAAGAAGCATGCAGGCTCTTTAAATAGCAAATTTGGAGTCGCTGAAGACTGTGTCTAGATGGCACAACATGAATCCATGTGAAAGATCTCAAGTTTCTTATAAATTATATGTCTTGAGAAGGATAGATAATACAAGCACTTGTAGTGGAGATTCCCACCCACATTTCCTACTGGGCAAACAAACCCTGACAAAAGGCTCTGCAGTGTTAGCGTGCCCCAAATACTAATGCTTTAGAAGGTGTTTTCATCATAGGCCCTTTTGCATTCTGTTATGTTTGAGTAGAAAAGTATTTGCTGAGTAGAAGAAATGGGAAGATGCAAAATACGTTGACCACCATATGTTGATTATCAGAGAGGTTCTTCTCCAGCCTCAGGATGAAATACATTTATCTTATCAGGTGTCACAGAACAGTAGTGCTCTGTCCGTTCTCAATCTTCTCCTGTTCTGCTGTATTCTTTTGCCAGAAAACAGGCACTAAGAAAAGTATCTCACCAGAAAGCCCAACACACTTATTTCAGTCAGGCTCCACCTGGCTGTAGCATTTCCTCCATGTAGTTCAGCTGAGCTCTATTTTATAATTTTGATCTCTATATGTTAGTTAATCCTTGTGGGGGTTTTGGAAGGTGTATCAGTTGACTTAAAAATGTGTTCCTAAGTAAATGCCAGCATTCCAGCCAGCTGACTCCCACCCTGGATGACTCAGGTGCTTGAAGAAACATAGGCACCATTCAGGTCCATACTGAATCACCAGTACCTGATTCCTTATACACAGAAGCAAGATTTTCTTGCTATTCCTGATGCAGCCACTTAGATGTTTTAAAACCCCCTCTGTAACTTAATATCAAAATTGTGTTTATTAATAAAATCTGTTCAGCTGAAATGCATTTAGAAATAAGAGATGAAAAGAATTGAATCAAATCAGTGTCAGGGCTGAAGTCTCAAAATCCCTGTTTAAAAATAATGGTTTTCTAAGCCCTGTCTACATATTGCCAAGACACAGGAAGTTAGACTGCCAATGACGCATCCATTTAAAAGTTGCTCCAAGCATGAATGTCTACTAGAATAAGACATTTCAGAAGGGTTATTTTTGCAAGAATACTGAAAAAAAAAAACAGATGCAACTTTGCTTTGTGAAAGCAGCCTAGGATTGAATACAAGAGCTATAATTTCCCCATCCTTCTTTGTGTCCTCTTCTTATTAATATAGATTTATGCAATTTAACTTTAATTTACCCAGTTTCATGCCAAGAGTTTCTTTCTATTCTTCTCTATTTTAATAGTGCTTTACCTTGGAAAACAACAAAATATCTATACTTGCCAAATTTAAAGGGAATAATTCCTTTACCAAGAGAAAGGCAAAGAAGAAATGTGATAAGATTCCTTGGGTTTTTTTGTCTGTTTCCAAGTTACTATCTAAATGACTAAAGTGCTACTGTTTAGAAGTAATTACCTACATATTGTTCTCAGCCCTGGTGTAAGATAACATGACCATGTTCTGTTTGCTTCAAATTGCTCTTTTCCATATTAATAACTAACATTCATTTTCATACACAGATTTCATAATAGTAGGTCATGGCCACACAGACATTAGGCACTCAGCTGTTGAAAATTAAACACAAGATTGAGATTGCTGGAAAGAAAAGAAAGGAAAATGAAAAGAAATTAAAGAATGAAATTAATTCAATCTGAAGCTTATATTTGTTGCATATAAGAAAAGTGTCTAGAATGCACTCTTCTAAATGAAATATATTTCTTTGGTAAATTTTGTAGTATTTCTGTGGAATTACTATATTTGGGTATTTTGTAATTCTGTCTAAGAATATAGGGTGAAATTCCAATATCAGCAGCATAGTAATAAAGAAATCTGTTTGCCTTTTTTCTCCTTATTCTCCTGCAAAGTCAATTTCTTCCTTACCAAAGGCAAGAGTAGACTATGAGACAGATTACATCACAGCAAAATGACTGTTCTAGAAAAGGTGACCTGCAGTGACTGTTTCAGAAAGCAGAAAGGTTATCTTCCCCCAAAATTTTAGCATAAACTGAGCAATAATGCGCTGTGATTCCATGAAATAATGAGTTTCTGTATAGGGAGTATCTGCAGAGAAATATTCACCATGGAGCCAATCTCTTTTAAAGTGATGAAATTATTTTGTGTATATTATGGAAGACTTGTTGAGGGGTCCTGTAACCAGAATTGCCCTGGTTGGCTGTGTTAGGGGGTGGTAAAGAACTCATCCAGAAAGCTGGGATGGAATTCCCTACTTCCAGTTTCACTAATCCATCACTGGGATGCCCAGGAATGGTGATCCAAAATAGCAGGATTCCTATGATCAGTTCCTCTTCCCACATGTTCGTAAGTCTTACCCACATCTGATACTCTTATGACTGAATTTCCTGGTGACATCATCACTTTCCACTTAGAAACTCCATCTGGGTAAATGTTTGTGCACCCAGCTGTGCCAGTGGCTCCTGCTGATCAGCCAGCTGAGCAGAAATCCTGGGTGATCACTGTGACCACACAGCCACAGTGAAATCTCCATGAAGCCCTGAGCTTTCTGTGTGAGTACTGTGCATGAGCCAGGGGCATCCCTTGCACCTGAGCTGTGCTGGGCTTCACCTCTGCAGAGAAACTCCAGGGCTCACCAGTTAAGAACCTGATGTGGCCTCCTGTTCATCCCTGCAGGGCACTGCACATGCTTGTCCTCTGGGAGTATCAGACCCATGGACTCAGAGGGCACTCTGTATTCACCAAAACAGGGACTGTCTGGGCACCATAAGGGACACCAGGACATCTGTCTTTACTTACAGCCCCAGATGTGGATAAGCTGGGGGAGTAAAGTGGGGGGAATTCAAGGTCCAGTAGCATAGAATCGTTAAGTGTTACAAAACAGTTCTTTTCTTCAGAGCTTTGAAGCACCATTTTCTTGCTATTCTTTTTACTTGTAAATGGCTCTCCTGTCGAATCAACAGAATAAAAAGTTTGAAAGGTTTTTCAAACGAGGCATTTGAAAGAATAATGAGTTCTCTGCTGTGCTAGTTGTGTATTTTTCAGACTGCTTTCTTCTTAAAACACTTACATAAACCAAACCTTAGCAACAACAGTCCAAGAAAATGAATTACTTTTAATGCCATAAAGCAAAACATTTCAGGATATTTTAAGTCGAGTTATAGCAACTGTATTTTACACAGTTGCATAGCTTTCATATTGTGTTACTTTAATGCACAGTGCTTAATGAATGCATTTTCTGTCCTCAGGGAATAATCTGTGCAGAAAAACATCTCATTCAAAGCTCACCAAAATTTCTGGGAGTCCTTTCATTCACTTCATTTTGCTTTAAATCACTACATATATTACCAAATGCAATAAAAGCATAGGTACAGAGACTTACAAAACCAAAGCCAAAGAAGTTTATCCCCTTTGGCAGTAAATGACTGTTTTCACATGTCATCCACTGTCCTCAGCATATTTGGAGACTTTTACAGATTCTTCAGTTTCTGGCAGGCCAGTCTCCTTTTTTTTTGAATGTCAGAAGGTATCAAGGAAAAAAGAGACAAGAGTATGGCATTTTTTTTTTTTTAATTAAGGTTAAAATGATACCACAATAAAAGAAATCAAAAAGAAACAAGGAACAATACCAATAAAAGGAATAGGTGCTAATATAAGTGATGATTTTGCTCTGTGTACATTTGTTTTCATAGGGAGTAGAGCACCAAGGTGATTGCTTATTCTTTCATTAGCAAAGCACAGAGATGATACATTCTGGTGCAGCATTATGGTAAAAAAGCAATAATGAAGTAACTTGGAATGGAAGCAATTTTTTGACAAATTACTTTTAGTCTAGTCTCAGGATCAAAAGAGTATGGATTATGGAAGTAATTTGGCAATCATGAGATTTGTTAATTGGCACTTGGATTATATGAGTGTCTGAACATTTTACACACTGCTTAAGTGATTAAGACAACCCTATTGTTATAAGCTGTTTACAAATTCCTGTTAGAGACCTAATGGTCCTAAACCTTGATACTTTAATGTGTCTGGTCTACGTCACATATTTATGTATCCCGATTGTTACTGTAAAAAAACTTCCACTTTTAAAAAATTTGTTCAGGACCCTTGAGCATTTTACTGGTTGTTGTCAGTTTTCTGAAAGAGTGAAAGAGGGTATCCTCTCCAAACTCTTGGAAGTCAGGCTGCATTGTCAGGTAGCCATGAGGAGTTACTCTTCACTCATGTGCCTACATGGAAATGTTTTAGGACCCACTCATTTTTTTAATTTCCAGCATTACTTTCTTTTAACTTATTTAACTTTCTTTTCTGTTCGCATTGCAGTTTAAACGTACAACATATATTCCATCTTTTACTAATATTAAAAGATCTTGAAATATACTTTAACTTTCTTATTGGGGGGGAATGGGGGTTGACAAAGCTAGGTACAACTAATTGTATTGAGACAGTATTTTCAATATCCATTGGTGTATTCCATACAGTGTTTGAATCTGAATGTAGAAATATGTTCTAGCCTGTATGATGAAGGAAGTCATACAGACTGAACCTAATTTTCAACAAAAAAGTTCTGAAAGTAAAAAAAGCTTTAAAGTAAGTGGATGTTTCTTTGCATACTATGATTTATTGAAACAATTAAATGGTACAAAATGATTGGGACTAAATATAGACTTCTGTGTGTAAATAAACTGTCCTACAAATTGCTATAAAAAATTGTTCCTGGCAAGAAGTTTATAAGCATCTACTCATAACTTATAGTTCAGGAAAGGTGTTTTCTGGTTCTGCTCTACAAATTTTCATATTCCATTTCTTTATTCTTACTTCTTCTCCCTTTAATTATGTCTTCTCAATAGTGGCTTTGAGGCAGGATAGTAATGTGTATGTGCTTGAGGGCAGGAGATTGTTTGAATGACAGTAATCAGACATGCATCAGACAATACCTGGAGTACCAGGGAGAATTTCCCAGCCACTTCAAATATTAATAGCAATGTGACCATGTTAATTCCAGCATGAATATACATCCTTGGCCCCGTTAAAAGAATCTGTGGTGCCTAGAAATTTCTCTGTTACTTCCAGCTAAAGCAGCCGGTCTTGTTAAAGACACTTCCTTTTCTTGCAAATTTTGCACCTTTGAGATCTAGATAGATACTTAGAGAGCTAGCCTGTGCAGTTACAACTTCACTGGGAGCAGAAATCTTAATTAAAATGATGTTGGTTGAGCTTTGGCACAGTTATATATGCTGTGATCATGCATCCATAATAGGAAGAATTCTTTTTCTTCCATTCCACAACTGTTTCTAGTTGTATAAAACTGAAGTCTTCAATATTCCGCATAGGTAAGAAGACAAAACCCAGTAGAATCTATGCTACTTGTTAGAAAAGCAGGAGGAAGAGCAATATAAAAGTTAAACACAGAACCTCAGTCTGATGCTAGAAATTGTCACACTATTCTGTTTAGTTTGGCTGCAGATATGTGGTACCCTGGACAATCTTTGGGTTTTACAACGTGTGGGTTCTAGTGTTTCTCTCTGTCCTTCATTCTGTGCAAAGCTGACTGATGAGATATGACTGGTGTGTTTTATGATTAATACCAATCCGTTAGTATCTATAGCAGATTCTACTCTATAAAAGTGAAAAATGAATGACTGAGTAAATCGGTCATCTTTTCCACTGTACTCATCTAAACTTCAAAGCTTACTTTTCTGTAGAGTGGATGGTGGTATTTACTGTACAACAAAAGCAGTAGTTGCTGTCATGTGTGACAGCTAAAAATATGCAATAAGATGTGCCCGAATACCTCTGGGATGTAGTTTGAGTACTCCTGGCACTTCCTCAGCAAGTTTTATAATGCATTCATCTGGGAGGGCTGGCATTGAGCAGAGCCTATTTCAAGCATCAAAGAAGGGTTGAAGTTATTGTGCACACCAGTCTGCTGATTGTTTCATAACCCTGGCACGATACTGGAGCCTTCAGCTTCATTGTCACACCCTTCAGGACTTTCTGGTGGCTTTTAGTGTGTCTCTGAGGAGTGCCTTGTGCTGCTGCCTCACAGACACAAGCACTGCAAACCCGCTCTGAAGCAATGGCACGCTCTGTTGTGGCTCGTTCGTTTCAAGTAATTGCAAGACTTGACTCTATTAGATCATCTAGAACTATTACTTATGAATATATTCTGTTAATATTTCATTTGAAATAATGTTGATGGGACCCCCTGGAGTCTGTGAAAACCATTTTCATTTGCAGTTTACCTCAAGGCTGCTGCCTTCTAGTCTGAATATCAGTGCTCACTGCACGTGGCTGCTGAAGCAGCTGGGCCATTGACATCTTATTTCCCAAAAGTTGTCTTTGAGTGACATTGGAACCATTTGAATTCTGTTGCTTGAATGACAGGTCTTTCTTTTCCCTTTGGGAAACATTTTCATGAGAAAAAAGAATTGTTTGTATTAATTCCTTCTTCTGCTCTCCTTCTTCCCTGCAAGGAAAACACAGGGAGACAATTTACTTTTTCATGGATGCATCAAACAAACTTTTGTAGGAGCAGCAATTAAATAACTCAGTGTGTCTTGTTTTTACATAAAATATCTTTGTTATGACAAAACTACAACTTTAATTCACCAATAGTGTGGCACAATAGTCTTTGCTGAAATAAGGTCAGCTTTGGAAATTAAACAATTCTAAACTAGTTATTGGCAAGAAAATGATATAATTTTGGTTTTTAAGGCATGGTCATGCATCCTAGAATGTGTCATTATTCAAAAACCTTTGTATTAAAATTTTAAACCATGATAAAATAGTGCCTTTTTCTTCTTATTTCCTCTTCCTAGAATCTTAGAGTTAATTGAGATATCTTGTCTCAAAGAGAAGGGAGCATGAGAATAAAAAGCTTTGATCCTCAGTAGCTTCTATCTGGTGTTAGGCTGCCCTGCCTGTGAGAAAGAGACATAGTGTGCTGTCTTCCCTCATTTTACCAAAGGTTAAGGCTCTGGAGAATGGAGCCAGAGCTTTCAGTATGTCTAGAGAGGAACATAATGACTAAGTCACAGCAGAAAATGTAAGTTAAAGAAAGGGACACCAGATAACAAATGTTGCTCAGTTCAATGATTCATAGAAAAGATAGCACAATTATGTTACAAGTAGTTATTGATTATGACATTGTTATAAGGAGAATATATCAATATTTGTCACTTATTGGAGAAACCCTTTGTGTTATAAGGTTGCCTACAGAGAAACTAAAAATTGCCTTAAATTACTTCGTTGATGTAAATTATTGCATTTTCTACCTCTTTTCTGCAGAAGGACATTTTCGTTTGTATGTGTAATGGCAATTGAAACACTTTACTGATTGATTTGTAGTAAAATTTTGTTAGTAGTTTTACTTTTTAAATTTATCTGTGGTTAGGAGGCATTGATGCCCATCCATTTTTTAAAGGATGATCAACTTGAAAACATCACTTAATTTCTGAGGGAACCATATAGATTGGTGACAGACAGCAATGAAGGTACCACCCTCCTGGACCACACCACTCTATGCTTGAGTGTGCTCTGCCCATAAAAAAATGACTTTAAAACACTTTGATTTTCCATAGAACTGACAAAGAAAATATGAAAAATTAAGAAAGTGAAGCAGCCCAAATGTCAGGACTATAATAGAAGCTCTTTAGAGTTAGGCACTCTGTTCTGTTTCTTTTTCTAATTCAAACAATAATGATACTTGCTTTCTAAAGGAAGATGTAGTTGTCTGACAGAATCTATTTTATGAGTTTAGTGGCTGCATTTTGCTGTCTCCTGAACAGTCTAGCACAAACAGAATCTGCTCAGAATGAAAACAAAATCCTGTCACTGGGAATGATGTGACTTCAAGCATTCAGATACTCAGGCTTTACTGCTGCCCTTGTTTTTACCAGGGTTCCCCAAAGTCAAGGATGACAGAGTTATGCTACAAAAATAGCACAGATCAACTAATTTATGCATATAGCTATGTCTGGATACTAGAAAACCCCTGTCCCAGCATTGTTTTTATGTATCTCAAAAAGGATGAACTAGCACTCTAGGAAGTAATGTGGCTCTTTTTTTT